>JAVJIF010010153.1:0-163801 GCA_038442645.1 Agave tequilana | reverse complement strand
CATACCTCTGACAAATTACTTTACAATCCCCATGGAGTTCTTTTTGTCACATTAATGATCACCTCTGACATGTAATCTCTTATGGGATTCATTTTCTAACTCCCCAATGAGTTTCTGGTAGACTCCCCTCAAAGTCTATTGTTTTTCATTCAGTCCTCAGTGGACTTTTCTGGTGTCACATTAACAATATACCTCTGACAATTTCTTCCAAATAACATCCGAAGGAGATATCAAAATCCCCATGGAGTTCATAATTAAATCCTATTTCCCCGATGGGACTATTCATTTGTCATCATGTCCAGTTCGTCACCTCTGAATGACAAAATTTTAAGCTTGGTGGCTTCTCAATCGGTTACATCCCTGCGACCTCTGAACCGACAGATAGCCAAGTCTCATCTTTTAGTCTAGTAGAGACTATTCCTTTGTCATCATGTCCAGTTCGTCACCTCTGAATGACAATTTTGAGCATGGTGGCTTCTCAATCGGTTACGTCCCTGCGACCTCTGAACCGATAGATAGCCAAGTCACACCTTTCAGTCCAGTAGGGACTATTCCTTTGTCATCATGTCCAGTTCGTCATCTCTGAATGATAAAATTTGAGCTTGGTGGCTTCTCAATCGGTTACGTCCCTGCGACCTCTGAACCGATAGATATCCAAGTCTCACCTTTTAGTCCAGTAGGGACTATTCCTTTGTCATCATGTCCAGTTCGTCACCTCTGAATGACAAAATTTTGAGCTTGGTGGCTTCTCAATCGGTTATGTCCCTGCGACATCTGAACCGATAGATAACCAAGTCTCACCTTTCAGTCCAGTAGGGACTATTCCTTTGTCATCATGTCCAGTTCGTCACCTCTGAATGACAAAATTTTGAGCTGGTGGCTTCTCAATCAGTTACTTCCTGCGACCTCTGAACCGATAGATAGCCAAGTCTTACCTTTCAGTCCAGTAGGGACTATTCTTTGTCATCATGTCCAGTTCATCACCTCTGAATAACAAAATTTTGAGCTTGGTGGCTTCTCAATCGGTTACATCCCAGTGACCTCTGAAACGACAGATAGCCAAGTCTCACCTTTCAGTCTAGTAGGGACTATTCCTTTGTCATCATGTCTAGTTCGTCACCTCTGAATGACAAAATTTCGAGCTCGGTGGCTCCTCAATCGGTTACGTCCCTGCGACCTCTGAACCAACAGATAGGCAAGTTCACCTTTCAGTCCAGTAGGGACTATTCCTTTGTCATCGTGTCCAGTTCGTCACCTTTGAATGACAAAATTTCGAGCTTGGTGGCTCCTCAATCGGTTACGTCCCTGCGACCTATGAACCGACAGATAGCCAAGTCTCACCTTTCAGTCCAGTAGGGACTATTCCTTTGTCATCATGTCCAGTTCGTCACCTCTGAATGACAAAATTTCAAGCTTGGTGGCTTCACAATCGGCTACATCCCTGCGACCTCTAAACCGACAGACAGCCAAGTCTCATCTTTTAGTCCAGTAAAGACTATTTATTTTAATGTGTGACTAATACTATCAGTTTATCGCTACTGATTAGATTTTATACCCTGCTTCTTTTTGAGGATTGTAACAACAACTTGAAAATAAGGATTGAAAATTCAAAAAAATAAAATAAGTTAAAAATGCAACAGGGGAGCCAAATAAAATTACTTTTTATTTGATTTCAAAAGAGGTATACATGGATACACGGATTACAAGCTACGAGGTGCTTCGTAAGATTTGATCCGTTCTTCAAGAGTGGCCAGTCTATTCTTCCTCTCCTCAGCTACCCTGATAAGTGCCTGCGACCTCAACTCAGCCTCATTAAAGCTCGCTGTCTGGGCCGACGAGCCTCAATTTCAGCCAAAGTTGCTCTCTGCTCTAGCTCCTGTTGCAGGACTTCGTCATTCTGAGCCTTAAGCTGCTCTAGCCGAGCAATCTCTTCAAGACACACCGGTTCAGCCTTGGACAAAAGAAGATTATCCTTCCTGATCATTTCCTTGGCCTTTTCAATCTTATCCTCAGCGTCAAAAAAGCGCTGTTAAAAGCATCTATGGCGTCCTCAAGTTCTACTCTCCTCATCTCCAAGGATTTCAGGTCAGAGAAAATTGCCTTAGCTGCTTCTTGAGCGGTGAGATGTGCTTCATGCATTTGAGCAGTAAGTGCGCAAGCTGTTCATTAACTGAAGACTCCAGATCTGATGGCTAAGACGGCGCCATTCGTCCACACCCTCTCAAGCCTGTCCACCAGAAGCTCCAATGTGGGGCCTGGTCGTCCCCTCCAAAGTCTTGGATACTGTCAATGCTTCGGGAGAGGACCACCTTTAAAGCATAGAATGAGGTAGTCGAGCCCTTCAAGACGAAAGCAACGGATCACTTTAAGCCCTTATAAAAGTTTTCAACTAATTCAGCCACGAATTCATTCTCGGCCTCAACTACTCCCGGTGAATGAGCAGCCTCTGAAGACAAAGCTTCCACCGGTTTCACTTACATAACTGTGGAAGGAATAGTAGAAGCACTGGCTGGAGCAATATGAGGGATCGCTGGTGATCTTGGAGGAGTCCTCATTGAAACCAGTACACTAGCCACAACCGAAGTAGGGTGACTATTTCTGGGAGAGCTGGCTCAACCACCAGTGTTGGAGAAGTAGGACTAGTAATCACCTTCTGTAACCCTGGTTCCCAATATACGTATGTCAATACTGGTATCTGATGCTGATTTAATTATCTTGGTAGCTGGGTTGAGGCTATCTCAACTTAAGATATTATTTTCCATCATTTTAAATTTTTTGGGATTTTTGAAAATTTTTTGGGATTTATTGGAGAAGGCTCTCAATTCGGAGTCGATGTGGTGTCACGACTGACTCTGAGATTTTTAATTAACAATCAGGGATGAATTTTTGAGATCTGACTTCACAATAATGTTCAGAATGATATAATATTTTTGAGAATTTTTGAGAATTTTCTGAATTGATAGAGTTTAATCAAATAAAATAATGCATAAATGTTTATTCAAAAAGGAAAAAATGAAATTAAAATAAAATAAAATATAAATTAAAAAAAACCCGCATCTGTAGCAGGTTTCGAACCCGAGTCTGGCTGAGCCCGACCAGGCCAGGCGAGGCCTGGCCTGGCTCGAGCAGACCCTGGTTGGGTCTGGTCTGGCCCGACCTAGCCAGGCTGGGCCTGGTCTGGCCTGACCAGACTCGGTCTGGTCTGGCTCAGGCCAGACCTGGCCTGGTCTGCACTGTGCTGTGCACAGTGCAGTGCACAGCACAGTCTAGTGCACAGCACAGTCCAGTATTTTTTTCGATTGCAAATAAATTTCTAAAATAATTTAAAAATCATGATAATTAGGAGGCATATCCTAGGTGTTCTACAAAATTTTATTGTTATTTTAGCATGCGTTTTACAAGGTGAAATTAAAGCTAACATGTAACACATACTATGTGTTCGGTGAAATGCCACAACGAACTAAATCTACAAAAATGCAAAATAAAATACCTGGAATGTTTCCCTTTAGTCTGAATCTTCTTCTCCTCGTCCAGCACTTCAGAATCTCGCCAAATTTGAAAGAGGGAGAGATATTGTAGTAGAAGAAAGAAAAAGAAGTTTGGGTTTTGCAAGTGTCGTGAGATAGTGAGATGTCCCTTTTATAGGCACCACACACATTCCTAAGCCCCCTGAGAGTTAGCTACATGAGAGGAGTAGTGGGTTCAGTTTGGGTGAGTGGGAATGAGGGGGAGAGAGTGTAGGAGAAGTTAGAGAGAGTGGGGGAAGTTGGAGAAGATGGGGGGAGTAGATGGAAGGTGTAAATAATTAGACATGGCTTTTAGTGCACACGCCAATGTGGCAAAGTGGTCTGGGCGTTAGGATATGTGGGCGGTGGCTATGCGTTCGAATCTGAGAATGAGCAATCTGGTGCTTTGTTTTTTTCAATATTGAGAAAATAAAGGGGTAAAAGGATATAGGTTAAATAAATTATGTTTACTTCTACATACCAAAATCCAAGAAGGAATCCTGGTTGGTGCATTCATTTCCTTGGCGCAGTGGAAGCGTGGTGGGCCCATAACCTATAGGTCCCAGGATCGAAACCTGGCTCTGATACCAACAAAACCATGTCACGTCCCGCTTGCCAAAATACGGAATACGGGTACGTGACGATGGCCAGCAGATAGTCACGAAGAGGGAAATCTCTTTCGTGAATACCTTACGCTGCAGTAAATGAGCCAAATTCTCGCACAATACATAAGATAAGAAACGTCGAACTCACGCCTGGTAATCTTCCTGGGTTCCTTCAAACAGTGGCTCCTCAGTCTCCTCAAGCTCTGATGCTGAAAAATCAAAGTCCGTCAGAAGCGGACCAGCAAGTGCACACATGAGAAAAGGAAACAATAATATGGAAATGTGAAAGTAAAGGGCAATATAAGTAGAGCACTAGAATCAATGAATCATAAATCTGACGGTAATATAAACTGACAGGTAAGATACCAATGAGAGTAACAGAACAGTTAGGTGAAATAAGGTCATGTATGTATACTATGACATGTATATAATGAGCATGAAATACCCTGGACGAGTAATATCATATATCATAATCATCAGGTCACACGATCTCAAGATCACAAGTTAAGAATCATATGGCAAGTCCAGGAACATTATGTAGTCAAGATTATTCATGTCACAAATGATAATTCTAAGTCTAGTATGTTTTATTATCCTAACTAATGCAGCTGTCCTATACCCCATCCCACAAGACAACTACATATCAAACAAGTGATGCGTTAGTGGATCCTGATAGCAGGGAGAAACAGTTCACTGTACTTAGGTATCATGTAACATGTAATAACAGGAGCGCGCATAAATAACAAGATTACGTGTGGCATCCAAACCCACAAGGGGTCGCCCTTTCAAGCACACCTCCCTGGATTTTTCCTGCTACAGTCTCTCCCAATAACTCCGGCTTGATTAATTTTATTAATTAATGTAAATGCAAGATAATGTGTAACTCAGCGTGACTGGATTAAGGACCAGTATCAAGAGTATTCACCGTCAAATAGTAGTTACATTACATATCAAAATTTTGGGAAAAATAGAACATGGTGATAACAATGAGTGACAAATGCATAATAGTATAAGTTATGCCAGTGTATTAGGATGTAGACATAATCATAAAATATGAATCATGACATAGGGTGACGTCAACTTACTTGTACAATATTTACTAATTTATAGTTATACTTGAATGATTATTTATGTATCAAACATCTATGCATGCATGTCTTACAATACATAAGATCAAAGAAGGACGTGAAAATTGGGATCGGAAAGGAATTTATAAACTAACAATGGGACACAAAAGAGAGAGAGGGTATGTGTACTTGCCTGATGTCGTTGAAATCTGAATACCTGTAACTGCAACCGGCTCTGGGTAAAATTTGCAGCCTAAATATTACGTGAATTAATTAGAGACTTGACATGTTATTTATTCAGTGATAAGTTAAGTGATAATGTATTTTTTTACTATTTATTATAATTTTAGTTGGTTAATATTTTCAAATAATTTAATTTCTGAATTTATAGCAACTATTAAAAACATAATTTCATACTAAAATACATGCATAAACTAATAAATTGATGTATAATATTTACATATTATTGAATTATGAATTTCATATTCTTTTTGTGCTGTTTAGAAATTTATTGGACATTTTTAAATAAAATATCATTGAATAGTAATTACAAAAATATTTAATTTCATATTATTCCAAGTAATATTACATCAAAATAATTTTATAGATTTTCAAATTTAGTTTGTGATTTTCTGTGAATTTTCTGAAATTTTCTGTGAATTTTTGGAATTTTCTGAATAAAATAAACCTAAAAATCAATAAAAAAAATAAAAAGCTTAACGGGTCTGTTGCTACAGTAATGGGTTTGGGTCTGGTTTTGCTATAGTATATGCTACAATAATATTTCTACTTATTTTTATTTTATTTGCTACACTAATGGCATCTCACTTACCGATATAGTGTGAGGTTGGTTTCGTGACTATTGTTCCCTCAATCCCCTTCCTCTGGCCGGTTCGCGCTGATAAGAGGGCAGGTCGTGATACAAAACATCCAACTCAGCAGCATCCGCCACGGTCGAAGTACTCGTTTCACCCCTGAGTTCCTCGGGGAGACTGGTTGGTCCCCTTGAAGTCGATGCGCCCAAGGGCGGGGCACCTATGGTTAAACTTTGATTAAGTAAGGCGTAATGAATATCACGAGAAAAATTACTCACAAAAGAGCAAAATGTTACCAAAAGATGGTATTGCCTCAACTGCCTTGGCCGCAGTCTCTCTCTGAAATCCCTCAACAACGACTTCGTCCTCTCAGGCTCCGTGGGAAAATTTTTGGCAGAATCAACACGGACGGCCGGCCCACCTTCACTCGCCGAACCCTCTGTGGTCCACCCAAAAGAGCCGAAAGCTATGGGACTTCCTTTTGAGGTCCCAGCACCTGAAGGACCTACATCAGCCGCATCACCCCCAGATTCTTCCGAGACGGCAAAATAGCTAGCCTCATTGCCTTCTCTATAAGTGAACAGGGGATCATAATGCTCCCCTGTTTTCCTGCGACCTCGGCTCTTGGGTCTCTCACGCCTCGATTCCTGAGTCATGAAGTAAACAATGAGCTGTATGGAATATATAAAAGTGTATTGCAAGAACGAAACTGATCTTACTCGGGTCCGGGACAGCTTTACTAGCGGTCTGCCTAGAATCCGACAGTTTAATGACTAATGGAACAGGAGGAGGAGGCACTGCAGATGATTCGCCCTCTGCAATAAGAGTAGAAGCGTAGCAACGAGGCTTCTTCACTACCCTCTTCCTGCGAGATCCGTCTTGCCGCTTTCGTTTGAAGTAGACATCGAGATCTTCCTCTCCAAATCCTCCACCACTACATCTTTCATGAGGGCTGTGCCTACCCCCACCAGAAGCAGATGCTGGAGCCTCAGCACCTGTATCCCCTTCAAAGCGGGGACTTCCTGCGTCTGAGGCCTCGCTATCATCAACAGCAATGAATTCCCGAGGCGTGGCACGCGAACCCTCTTACCCTCGCTTTTCTCAGTGACCTTCCGCTTCAACCGCTGAGAGATCAACTTCACACAAAGGAATTAATAGAAAACCCAGTTAGTGTGGAGTTCGAAGTTCTATACCACTGGCAGAATCCCAGGGTCGTCAGAAGGTTCGGGGTCCTCAGCGGCATGCACAGCCGCGCTTCAGTACAGCCAGCAATATAAAACCGCCAGGCATGAGCTCCATCGATGAGGCTTCCCATGAAGGCCAGGCTGCTGTTCGGATTACCTACATACAGTTAGTCATACCCAAAATGACGAGCAAACCGACTCGGAACATAGGGCTCCAGGTAACGGTGTCCCCGCTTCTATACAACAAGTGGGATGGCCGGATGCTAACCAGCCATTCGAAGACTCCCTGACTCAACGACGTCTACCTTTCCCCTACATCCTTGAATTCTTCACCATAGCTGCATCACGAATGTAGGGAAAGCACCAAAAAAGGATGTAGACATCATGACGGCACAGCAGTTTGCGGACCGCAGCCACATAAGTCCGTGACCACGAACACCCTCAAATCGACGGAGAACCACCATTCGAACACCTTCTGGGGGCTCCTCACTGGCTTGGATGATGGAGGGGCAGTGAAGGACGAACCATGCCATCAAATAAGTATATGCAAATCAATTCTAGGGTTTGGTCCGTCGCGAGGCAAGATAGTCCCCTTTCTCCGCTTCGTCGTTGGTGGCCTACAGAAAGCCTCCGTCAATGCACGAAGGCCTCTTTGAATAAAGAACACCATTGCTGGAAGAAGTCCAAGAGAATGACCATGGACTAGACGAATAGTCGGTAATAAGGCTGTTGGATGAATGACGTCGCTAGATGGAGATGGCACCACGCATCTCTTCAACCAAACCGTTAAAAAGCCAGCTAGAAGTGCCTTCCGGGACGTCAGTTGACAAGCCTGGTGGTGGAAACTCCGAAGAATATCACCTTTCTCATAGGGTCTGTCATCCTCTTTCAAAATCAAATCCCCTTGAGAGTGCTCTTGCATCCTGTGAAAGATGTCTTCATTTGCAACTCCACAGTGAGCCGCTTTGAGAGTACCTTCCAGGTCAGGGAACAAATAATTCCCAGCTCTTCAAACTACGTGAAGCTCCCTTATGGCTCCCATGCATGCTTGAGCAAATGTAAAGGTGGCACATCAACTGCGGTAAGTCTCAAATAAGGCGGGCTCCTGCTTCTCCAGAAGTGCCAATTCTGCCTCGCACGGGAAATATTCTTCATACGGGAGAGACCCCAAAGGCAGAGCAGAGACTTCCCACATCTCGTGCAAAGTCATACCCAATTCGCCAACAGGGGTGAAGAAGGTCCCTGTAGCTGGGCAGTACAACTCAAAGATGTCGCAGAAGTTCGCTACGCTCATCTAAATGCCGTAACAGGTCGCCCTGACGGTCTCATAGAGTCCCAACCTCTCCAGATCCTCTTCTAAATGGGTAAGGACATATAAAGTCAAGTCCCTCCATCATGCCTTGGGGGGATGAATCCACCCAGGGGTCCTGAAATCAGTGGCTGGATAATTACCATGAGCCTTAAACAACTGATTTCCAAAAGTCTGAGCCACCGCGGGATTTTCTCCCACTGGGATGTCCGGAAGTACGTTCCCAGGGTGAAGACCCAATATGCAGCGAGGAGGACCTGCCCTTGTATAACTGGGGGACTGAGCTATCAACTTTCCCACGTGAACGGAATCGGTAGTCCGCGTCACTTGCCACTGCATCTTTCGAGCCCTCATCATACATTAAAAGAAGGACAAGGGAAAGTGGCGCTTACTAGATGGGAGATAATACTTCTCGCCATCCAGTTTGAAAATCCACTGCCCCTCTCTGGCTAGCAGTTGGTGATTGTTGTCTGGCGCTGCATCTTCAAACATGAAGCCGGGCTTCTGATAGATTTTTCGGTCAGAATCTTCAAGGGGATCAGTAGTTAAGATGCTCCTCATGGTGCGTTGATCCCCAACATGAATAAGTGCATCCCGACCGGGAGCGCTCCGCTCGCTGAATAGTGATGCCTGCCCTTGGAACTGCAGGCTAACATTACCGTCCAACCCTCTGGCCGTTCCAAAGAGACTGTTTAGAGAACACAGAGTATAGTGCACTGCAAAAGTAAGAAGAAATCATATTAGTTCATTGGCTAAAGAAAGCTAAAGCAAGAATATAATTTTTGCTGAGGCATAGCTTCGCTGTCCGAATGAAGCTAGCCTAGAATTAGCTTCGCCCCGAAGCTCAGCTTCGCAGCTACAGCTTAACTCTGCACTCCACATGAAGGTAGGATGCAGAAAAATATCTAAGTATTAGCTTCGCTCTGGAAGCTTGACCTCGGATAACAGACCGCAACAAAGCCCGAGGGGATAACTTCGTCAGAAAGATACTGTTGCCTAAAAATTATTTTAAGGGCATTAAGGTCCTTTTCAGCTGTGCTCTGAGGGTTAGCTTCGCATCCTATCATTCGACAGGATGTGAACCACCTAAGGGTTAGCTTCGCATAGAAGCTTGGAGAAGAAACCTTTCGGTTCTTAGATTTTCAATTGAGAAATCAAGGGAAATTAAGGGACTTGAACTCCCTGAGATCACTGGATCACAATGAATCATTCTAGATTCATCATGGAATAGCTAGGAATTGGCTTCAAAAAGGAGATGAAAATCTCGGAATAAGAGGGAAAGATCCCTACCCGCGATAGGTTGTTCGATGATCGGAGGAGGAGAAGGTCCCTCCATTATAGAGGTTGCTACCTCTTTTCCTGCTCGTCTTTTGGGAGCCATCAGAGAACTGAAGAAGTTCTTGAATTTCCAAACGAAGAAGAAAGAAGAAGAAGAGATTTGGAGTTCCCTAAAAATTTAAAGAGAAGTGGTTCCTTCTCTTTCAGCCTAATCGGGCTTTTATAGTCTGATGATTGCCTAAATTTTGCCTCCTCGAGAGAAGCGCAGGTAGTCGTTTCAAATTAATTTGAAACGGCGCCTAAAGCGCCTTCCCGAGAAGCGTTACTTCAGCCCCACTAAGGGCTAACTCTGCCATGAGTTCAGTGTTGACTTCGCGGGACGCTTGAATAACTTCTCTAAAAAACGTGCCTTACCTCCGCTAAAAGTACATCTCTACCTTCGCGGAAATTCTGCGCTAGCTTCGCCAGAAACTCGCTCCTGACTTAGTTGAAAATCTGTCTTCAGCTTCGCTAGAAGTTTAGCTCCGCTAAGAGTTTTCATTTCCTCCTAAGGAAAAGACTTACCTAAGTTAGTCCACTTCAGGTGTTCTCGAATCAAAAAAAAAGGAGGGAAACAAAGCAGATTAATAGAGAATGAACATTTTTTTATTGATTCAAAAGGGAAGATACATTGATGCTACATCAAAGTGGTCTTTCTACAACCGAATCATTGCTCCAAAGGCATGCAAGTTATCCTATCTACTTCCAAGGTGATAAGCCAAACCAACTGGACACGAAAGGCCTTCCTCCTGCACAAGGCCGTAATCCTTCGCTTAATGGCAGATTTTGTCATTAAGAAGCTGGACCTTCTTTGATGAAAATTGGCAAAGGACTGGTTGCCACCAGAAAGCCGGATCTTCTTTCATTGAAATTGATAAAGGAAGGATCCAAGACCTTACAGGTGACGCCGCTTTCCCGAAGTGGATCATCTCGGATAAGCAACTGCCAACCTCTTCTTGGAACACGCATCAGTTGCTCCAGTATGTTCCTCCTGCTTAGGATTAAAGTTTCAACTGGAAGATCAAGAGACAAGTTTCTGGTCTCTTTCATCAAGATAAAAGACTGGCGGGCATAGTTTATTATAATGCAAACTGAAAACAGGTTAGCATTAAATCAAAGAGAAACGGCAAAGATGAAATGCTAAGTCAAATTCTTTAGGTGAAGCAATTCATATCCGATCTAGTGGCGCTTCAGTTAAGCAGAAGATAGCCTCGCTTGTATAGTAATGATGGACTAGCTCAGCATAAGCCAAGTCTTAGCTCCGCCTAAGGCAGTTAGGCTGAAGAAGTCTTAAAAAAGACCAAGTCCTAGCCTCGCCTATATGGTTAAGCCAGACTGGTCCAGAGGGACACAGTCTTAGCCCCACCTACATGGCAAGACTGGCTCAACCTCGAAGAGACTAAGTCCCAATTCTTGCTTATGTGGCGGGTTTAACATATAGATTCAATAGATCAAGACAGAAACTCTGCATGAAAAAGTCTTTTCCTGATCAAGAAAAAACAATAGCTTCGCCAGGAAGCTGGAAAATAGGGTCGAAACCCTTTTCTGAAAGTCAGCCAAATGCAAAGATCCAGGAAATTTTATCCGTAAGATAGATAATAAAGCTAAGGGAGATGAACCCCCTGAAAGTCATCGGATGACCGAGACTTACCAGCTCCTGGCCGGTTAGTGACAAGAGGGGGCGCCCCCACTATTTCAGAGATCTGAGTCTCCTTTCCTGGGCAACGAGGGGTTGTCATGGACACACTTTTCAGAAAGAGAAAAGTATGTTTCTCTGAAGAGGACTTCTAGTGTCCTATTTATAGGCCTCATGGCCTGACCACGCCGCTGCCGCTTCAAGCCTAGAAGCACGGGCGAAGTTAAAACACTTAAATGCTTAGCCTCGAGAAAGGGAACAATCTCCCTCATTAAAAGCAAGAGAGTTTATTCTAACCTCAGAAAAGGGAGCAATCCCTCTCGTAACTAGCTAAAAAGTAGTTAGCCTCGAGAAAGGAACGTCGTTCCAAACACCGAGTTAACGCGAAGCTATCCAGACGCGAAGCTACCCAGAATCGTGAATCTACGCGATTCCTCGGCGAACTTATTCCAATCCGGAAGCAGGATTGAAAGTGGAGCTGAACTCAACCACTATGACGACGTTCGCATTTCGTATATCATCATTCAAAGTAGTTCAAAGTATTCCAGAGTCTGAACTATTTCATTACAGACTTATGAAAACTTTGAAGGAGGTCTTATTGACACTCTAAGAAAGACAAGATTCCTAACTTGCCTGGACAATGTCTAACTTGTTGACATCTACAAAAGACAAGTGGCAGACAATCCGACGACCAGTTCTTCACCCATTTAAGAGGGGATGTATCAACAACTTGGACTCTCCAGTAAAGTAGACAGTAAGCCAAGAAAAGCTCATGAGAAGGCCCAGGCAGGTCCAGAGACACTAAGTTAGCTCAATACTTAGTCTCGCACGAGCCCACGAGATAAGTCTCGCATAAGAAGCCAAAGTTGCTTAGCATCGCAGGAAGGCCTTCACAGCCTCACTGCGAGCTAACATACAGCTTCACCTGGAGATGCTCAATTAACTCCGCAGAAGGTTAACTTCGCTCGAAGCCCAACGCAGCTCGCGAAAGGCTGACTGATGGCTTCACCACAAGTTTATCCAGCTCTGCTGAAGAGCTTTCTTCTAACTTCGCCATATGCTTCTCCTAGCTCTGCTGTGAACTCGACGCGGCAGCTCCGCTGCGGATTTTTTATGGTCATCTTTGACCAATCAAATCTCTAGATGAGATCAAATCTAATTAAGATCAAATCTAATTGAGATCAAATTTGGCAGTTGCTTGCCATAATTTTTTGACTCTCCCAATCAGGTGAGAAGATTGGGGGAGATCTCTCAATCAGTTAAAGGGATATCTTTCATAAAAGGATATCTCCTAATTAATTGAAGAGATAAAGGGAATATTCCTCATTTAGCGTCCTGCGCTACTTCGTAAAAGCGGTTTCTAGCCTCGTGACAAGGCTACTTTCCAGCTACAAAACAGATTGACTCAATCTGTTTTCAGATTTTTAGGGCCATTATACTTCTGTTCTCTCTATAAATAGCCTACCAGAGGCAAAGGGGAGAAGAGGATGGACGGACCGAGACCCCCCCGAAGAGAGGACCACCAGCAGACAAGAAAGTAGAAGCTAACAAGAGATCTATTCTCTTGCTTCCAAGAATTCAGAGAACTACTTCTCTAATCAGGGTGCTAATACCCTAAGATCTTCCTCCCTCTCAAGGAATCTCCGGAACCAAGTGAGAAGGAATTCCCAAGTGGAGGCAGTTTGAGAAGTAACAAGAGGGTTCTACCAACCTTCTGTTCTCCGATTCCCCGAGCCAGGCGAGAAGGGAATCCTATCAGGCAGCAGTCCGATTGTCTGATCGATCGCATCGTCAAAGGGATAAAGTGATCGCGCGCTGATCAGATTCCTACCGGCACACTTCCCCAGAAATCTCAGAGGAGATCTACCTGTATTATTTTTCTTGCAAAGAATTACTTATAATTTCGCTCCTCGACCCCCTTTTTTGTAAGTTTCTCCTTTGCATAATCAATGAAAAACAGGGTATAATCAGATTTTCATTGCTCCAGAGGACCAAGAAAAGACCACTTTCACATGTCCATTTAGGACATTTGCTTATCGTCAAATGCCTTTCGGCTTGTGCAATGCCCTATCAACCGGGTTATGTATTTTGATGATAACAAACCATGTAAAAGCTATTTAGTATAAATAGAAGTTCAAGAATGAATTTCAAGTTGGTACAGGTATTGATGGCTCAATTCTCAAGCATGGGATTTTAGGCTCTAGCTCAATCACTACTCAACATCAAGTTTCAGAGACGCCCGCTTGTTGACTCATCTTGTGATAGTTTTTTTTGTTAAAGATTAGTATATATGTTTGAAGCTCAAAAACACAACACACACACATAAATTGCACATTTTCAAAAGAATGTTTTTAGCTTTTGATTATCAAACCTTTATAAAATATACTTTGTTTTATATTCAGTATACTCAGTTTTCTATATTTCAAAAACCTTACAAAAATCTTTTCAAAACATAACATATTTTCAAAATGTATTTTAGTTTGATTTTCTGTTTTGACCAAGGTCGATCAATCGTGCCTATTACAGGCCAGAACGGTCGACCGCACGATCGACCAGAGTTCTGGCAATTGGGGGTGTGCACGTTGTGCACGTTCCCAGTCGACTGGGCGATCGACCGACTGTAAGCAGGTTTAGCCTCGGTTTGTCACGGTCGACCGACCGGTCAACCGGAGGGCTAACGGTCAGATTTTTTTTGAATTTTCCGGTCAACCAGTCTGTTGACCGCCAATTTGCCAGTTTGGCAGAAACGGCTATTTTTTAATAGGTTGTTTTAAAACATGTTTAAATTAAAAAAATGTGATAAGCTATATTAGAGGGTCAATTTTACCTCTTTTATGCTAGTAAAACTATTCTATATTTGCTCTTCTAAAACCCTAAATAAAGGGGTCATTAGGGTTGAGTTTGACACAACAAAAAAACAAAGGTGGTGACCAACCCCTATAGTGCACCCACCAGTGATAATGACACTTGGTCTGATATTATCGCCAAGGAATATGAGGCTAATTCAAATGCTCAAAATGCCTTGTTTCTAGCCTTGAATGAGAATTTGGCAACACTTATTGGTCACTCATGAGGGAACATCACAAGTCAAGAGAGCTAAAATTGATCTCTTGCGGTTGCAATATGAAAACTTAAAATGCATGAAAATGAATCTATTGATGATATGATTATAGAGTTTACTAAAATAACTAATGGTCTTTTCCTTTTTAGGTGATGAAATCAACAATGATCAAAAGGTCCAGAAGGTCATTCGTGCACTTCCACCTTCTTGGGAAGTCAAAGCCACTACATTGAAGGAGTTAAATGACAAAGATGAGGTGGAGCTCATTGGTCTTATCGGCAACCTTAAGACTCATGAGATGGAGAAAGACAAGAGAAGAAATGACGCCACAAAAGAAGAAGACTATTATGAAAAGTCACCTAGAGGGGGGTGAATAGGTGACAAAGCTAATCAAAGGGCAAATAAAAATTTAAAGTTACAACAATCACAATCAAGAATCACAAGATGAATGCAAGCATGTAATTATGACAATGAATATGATGAGCAAGTAATAAGTGCAAGCAAAGAGAGTAAGAATTGCAAGAATGTAAACCAATCGCAAACACAAGGATATGTTATCGAGGTTCGAGCACCCAGCTCTACTCCCCGCCTTCCCCAGAAGGATTCCGACCACTTCCACTATCACAAAGATCTCAAATACAATGGAGTACCCAACTCCTACAATCTCAAGAACAAGTAATTTCCTTGGTAGTCAAAAGACCACAAACTCTCTCTTTCAAATATCTCTTCCCTTACAAAGGTCCTTAGAGAATATTGAGTAGGAATGAAGCTCTTTTGTGTGTAAGGAAAAGAAATTGAAATCAGAGAAAAATTTTTGAAAACCCTTCAGAAAATTGAGAGAATTTAGCACAAAAACCAAGAACTTTTGAAAGCCTTAAACTTTTGAATTTTGTAGCAATGAATTGTTGTAACAAATCTCTCCCCAAACACCCCTATTTATAGGAGAGGGCTAGGGTTTAGGGATAAAACATAATTACTGATGTTTAGGAGGTAATTAGATCAAAATATATCCTTAAACGACTTTTTAAACACAAAAGATAAAAATAAACAGCTCACTAAAAATCTGCCCGTTACTGTTCAACGGACACATCGGTCGACTGGGCCGGTCGACCGGTAGATCAAAAATTTGACCGTTATAGGCCAGCGGTCGACCGACCCGGTCGACTGAAAAAACCTGTGAGAAAAAACAATATCTCGGTCGACCGCCCCGGTCAACTGGCAGACATGCACACTGATACGTGCCTCTGCCAGAACTGCGGTCGACTGGTCCGGTCGACCGGACCAGACTGACACAGACTCGGTCGACTGTCCCGGTCGACCGGATCAGGTCAAAAATCAATTTTAAGAAAGAAAACAAAGAGGATTTTGATTTTAACAAAAATACTTTTGAACAGGAAATAGTAAAATATAAAGATGTATCTGTAGGCAAAAACTTGTATGCAAAATATTTTTGTATAATTTATAAGAAATTATTTTAGAATGAGCATGTGCGCAAAAACGTGTGTGATAGAGCTTCAAACCTATCCACTATTCTTTAACATACTATAAACTGAAAAACAAATTACATGAAGACTTCTTGAGCTATCTTCAAGTCTTTGAGCCATCCAATGCCTTGCTAGTGCCTTCTCTTCTATGATCCTTCCTTGATGTGCAATTGCCTTCCTTGCTTGGTGGAACTTAGAAGTTCTTGCAATAGCTAAGCGAATGGTCTCTAAACATGGTACAAACTTGAAACTTATCTAACAAACTTATTAGTACCAAATAGCTCTAATTTGGTTTGTCATCATCAAAACACAAAACAATTGGAGAGTGTAACCTCTTGGGCCAACAATCTCCCCCTTTTTGATGATGACAAAACAAATAGGCTATTGACAAAAAATATAGGGAGGAGAAAACTCCCCCTCAAATTATGCTATACATAAAACACAAGAATATGCTCTAGATACCAATAATTGAAATGATGCACCAATTATTGAAACTAATATAAAACACAAAAATTGCTCTTGATACCAAAAATACCAAAACAACTAAAACACAAGAATTCTCAAAATACATGAATTCAAAAAAACTCATACATACATAAACATAAAACTCATAAAACAAATCTTTAAAATTAAAGCATATAAATTCATATGGAACCAAGACCAAATGAACTTATTTTTGTCATGTAAACTTATTCTCCCCCTTTTTGTCATACATCAAAAAGGGTTATGAAAAAACATGTCTATTCAATAATACAAACATTAAGTTCTCCACAAATAAACGAAAATCTAGCAAAATCAAGAGGTTTAGTGAAAATATCGGCTAGTTGTAAATCCGTGGAAACATAATCAATATCTATATCACCTTTCTCAAAATGATCTCTAAGAAAGTGATATCTAATCTCAATGTGCTTGGTCTTACTATGTTGATTTGCATTTTTGGTCATGTGTATAGTACTAGTATTATCACAAAATATTTTATATGATCAAAGTGCAAATCAAAATCAAGGAGAGTATGTTTCATCCAAAGGACTTGTGCACAACAAGCCCCCGCGGCAACATACTCCGCCTCGGCGGTTGAGAGAGCTACAGAATTTTGTTTCCTAGAGGACCATGAAACAAGACAATTACCAAGAAATTGACATGTCCCACTAGTACTCTTTCTATCTACTCTACAACCCGCATAGTCGGCATCCGAATAGCTAGTCATTGAAAAATCTTTAGTTTTCGGATACCAAAGACCCATTCCAATAGTGCCCTTAATATAACGAATAATGCGTTTTACCGCAATAAGATGAGACTCTTTAGGACACGATTGAAATCTAGTACAAAGACACACACTAAACATGATATCCGGCCTACTTGCCGTCAAATATAAAAGACTTCCTATCATGCTTCTATATAATTTAATATCAACATTTTTACCTTGTTCGTCCTTATCAAGCTTAGTTGTAGTTGCCATTGGAGTGTTGCAAGCCTTTGATCCTTCAAGCCCAAACTTCTTTACTAGCTCCTTTGCGTACCATTGAAGACATTTCAAATTCAAGTTGCATGACTTTCTCAAAATCCTTGCATAAAAGCTCATTAGTAGATCCAAAAATTATATCATCAACATAAATTTGCACAATTAAAATATCATTATCAACATGCTTAGTAAAAAGAGTTGTGTCTACTTTGCCTTTAATAAAATCATTTGAAATGAGAAAACTAGAAAGCCTTTCATACCAAGCTCTTGGAGCTTGTTTCAATCCATACAAAGCTTTATCAAGTTTAAAAACAAAATCGGGATGAACATGATCAACAAAACCGGGAGGTTGAGAAACATAAACTTCTTCATTAATAAAACCATTTAAAAATGCACTTTTTACATCCATTTGAAAAAGTTTAAAATTTTTAAAACATGCAAAAGCTAGTGTCATCCGTATGGCTTCAAGCCGTGCAACGGGTGCAAAGGTCTCCTCAAAGTCAATTCCCTCAACTTGAGTGTAACCTTGGGCCACTAACCTAGCTTTATTCCTAATGACATTTCCGGACTCATCCATCTTGTTTCTAAAGATCCACTTAGTACCAATTATTGGTCTATCGTGGGGCTTAGGAACAAGGTGTCAAACTTGATTGCGCTCAAATTGATTGAGTTCCTCTTGCATGGCAAGCAACCAATATGGGTCCGTCTCGGCTTCGAGAATGCCTTTGGGTTCAAAATGAGAAATGAAAGCAAAGTTACCACATAGGTCATGGAGTTTGGAGCGCGTAGTGACTCCTTTAGATGCATCACCCAAGATGAGCTCCTTAGGATGATTTGTAGCGTATCTCCAAGCTTTAGGAAGCGGTTGAGTGCTTTCCTCCTTATCCTCTTGAACTTCACCAATAGGATCTAGCTTTTCTTCTTGAGCGGGTGAGTCCTTCAAGGATAGTCTCTCCATGTCTTCACCTAATGGTTCAAACTCTACAACATTCTCAACAAACACATTAGATTCTTCAAACTTAACATGCATGGATTCTTCAATGGTTTGAGAAGATCTAATGAAAACTCTATATGCTTTGCTAGTAGAGGAATATCCAGCAAAGATAGCCTCATAAGCCTTAGCATCAAATTTACCCAAATTATCCTTAGTATTCAAAACAAAACACTTGCATCCAAAAACTTTAAAATATGCAACATTTGGTTTTCTAGAATGATACATTTCAAAAGAAGTTTTTGAAGAATTTTTGCATAAATAAATACGATTCGATATATAGCATGCGGTGTTTACGGCCTCAGCCCATAAATATTGAGGGAGGTCATATTCACTTATCATTGTCCTAGCCATCTCTTGAAGTGTTCTATTTTTCCTTTCTACAACTCCATTTTGTTGTGGAGTTCTAGGACAAGACATTTCATGCTTAATTCCCTTTTCATCACAATAAGTCATGAAGAGTTGGTTAACAAACTCACCACCTCTATCACTCCTTATTCTCAAAATCGGAAAACCCTTTTCTTTTTCAACTCTTTTTCGAAAAATCTTAAAATGAGAAAAAGTTTGATCTTTATTTTGTAAAAAGAAAACCCAAGTAAAACGGGAGAAATCATCAACCAAAACAAATGCAAATCTACTTCCATTTAAACTCTTAGTTTTAGTTGGTCCAAAAAGATCCATATGAATTAATTCTAAAGGCCTAGTTGACATGATATCCTTGATTGGTTTAAAGGAAGACTTGGTTTGTTTCCCAAGTTGGTACGCACTACAAATGCGGTTTTTCTCAAAATTCAAGCAAGGTATACCCTTCACCAATTCCTTTGAATTAATCCTAGAGATATGGTCAAAAGATGCATGTCCTAATCTTCTATGCCAAAGCCAAGAATTTTCATCAAAAGCATTTAAGCATTTAGTAGAACAATCTAAATTAAGCATGTCAATAATATAAACATTATTATCACGAAAACCGGTGAGAATACAAACATCGGATTTAACATCAAAAATCTTACAAGAAGTATCATCAAAAACTACTTTAAGTCCACGATCACAAAGTTGACTAATGCTAAGCAAATTATATTTTAAACCATCTACTAAAACAACATTCTCAATAATAGGAGATGCACCAATTTGAATGTTACCTATACCGATGATAGTTCCTTTGGAGTCATCCCCGAAGGTGACGGTGCCACCTTCCATGTACCTTGATAGGGTTGTGAAGTTGTTGATGTCCCATGTCATGTGTCTTGAACAACCACTATCAAGGTACCACCGCTCCCTACGTCTTGGAGCTTTGGTGTGTACCTACATCAAACAATTTAAGACTTGATTTTGGTACCCACATTTTCTTGGGTCCTCTAGGGTTAGTGTCATGAACCCAAACAAGATTATTTGTTCTATTTAGTTGATCATAGCAAAACTTAGCTAAATGTCCATTTTACCACAATATGTGCATCTATATACTCTACCATATTAAAAGCATAATGAGTGTGTGATTTGTGAGCATGAGCATTGTGAGCATGAGCATGAGAGGTGCTAGCATGAGAATTTTTATCTTGTGAAATTTTAGCATGTGAAGTGTGCTTTTTAGAAAACATGTTCTCAAGTTTCTTAGTATTGAAAGCACAATCATTTAAAACTTTTTCAAAATCATTCATTTTGGATTTAAAAGAGGAAATTTCTTTTTCATCAATAATAGGAGATTTTGCCTTACAAGTACTCTTGTAGGCACAAAATTCTTTTTGCATGGAAATGAAATTAGAAGAAATATCATCTTTTTCTTTAGAAACAATGGCAAGTTGATTCTTAAGAAAAGCAACTTCTTTTTGTAATTTTATGCATTCAAGTTTCTTGTTATCATAAGTTTCAGAAAGTTCTACAAAAGCATGCACTGGAACTTCCTTACTTACATCATCATCTTCATCATCAAGGGATTGAGGGGTTACCTTAGGTGTGTTTGCCATGAAACACATATTAGCTTGATCCACCTCCTCTTCGGACTCGCTTTCCGAATCCCACGTAGCTTTGTAAGCTTTCTTTTCCTCCGGCTTCTTTGGCTTGAAGGAGGAAGTCATTTTTTCTTGAACTCCGGACAATCCGCCATGATATGTCCGGGTTTGCGGCAATTGTAGCATATGATCTTCCGCTCCTCTTTGCCTTCAAATTTTCTCCGGAAGTTGAGCTTGTTCTTCCGGTACATCCTCTTGATGTTGCGAACAAGTAGAGTAAGCTCCTCATCTTCTTCTTCGTCATCTTCATCGTCATCATTTGTGGATGAAGTCTTGAAGGCTATGGATTTCTTCTTTGAAGTAGTGGCTTCTTCTCTTCCCTTCTTCTCCATCTCATGGGTCTTTAGGTTCCCAATGAGACTAATGAGGTCCATCTCGTCCTTGTCGTTCAACACCTTCAAGGTGGTGGCCTTGATCTCCCATGATGAAGGAAGAGCCCGAATTACTTTCCGCACCTTTTGATCGTTGGAGATGTCATCACCTAAGGAAGAAAAACCATTAGTGATTTTAGTAAACCTTGTAGCCATACTATCAATAGACTCATCATCAAGCATTTTAAATGACTCATATTGGGACCTCAAGAGATCTATCTTAGCTCTCTTGACTTGTGAAGTCCCCTCGTGTGTGACCAATAAGTGTTGCCAAATCTCATAGGCGGATTGGCAATGAATTACCCGTGTAAGGTCATCCTCATTCAAGGCGGTCAATAGGGAGTTTTGGGCCTTGGAGTTAGCCTCATATAATTTAAAGTCAAGGTCGGTCCAAGTGCTCTCATCACCATCGGGTGCTTCATAGGGTTTGGTCAAGGACTTGGCTACTAAGCTACCCAAAGATTGCAAAAATATAGTCATCCTAACCTTCCAAATTGGGAAATTGAGGCCATCAAATTTAGGTGGGGATTTAATGTTGTCGGCCATGTTTACTAGTGATGAATGAATGAAATGAAAATGTTGATTAGCAAGTTTTAAGGATCTCTCTATGGATGTTAAGCCAAACCTAGAGTCCAAGCTCTGATACCAATTGAAAAGTCACCTAGAGGGGGGGTGAATAGGTGACAAAGCTAATCAAAGGGCAAATAAAAATTTAAAGCTACAACAATCACAATCAAGAATCACAAGATGAATGCAAGCATGTAATTATGACAATGAATATGATGAGCAAGTAATAAGTGCAAACAAAGAGAGTAAGAATTGCAAGAATGTAAACCAATCGCAAACACAAGGATATGTTATCGAGGTTCGAGCACCCAGCTCTACTCCCCGCCTTCCCCAGAAGGATTCCGACCACTTCCACTATCACAAAGATCTCAAATACAATGGAGTACCCAACTCCTACAATCTCAAGAACAAGTAATTTCCTTGGTAGTCAAAAGACCACAAACTCTCTCTTTCAAATATCTCTTCCCTTACAAAGGTCCTTAGAGAATATTGAGTAGGAATGAAGCTCTTTGTGTGTAAGGAAAAGAAATTGAAATCAGAGAAAAACTTTTGAAAACCCTTCAGAAAATTGAGAGAATTTAGCACAAAAACCAAGAACTTTTGAAAGCCTTAAACTTTTGAATTTTGTAGCAATGAATTGTTGTAACAAATCTCTCTCCAAACACCCCTATTTATAGGAGAGGGCTAGGGTTTAGGGATAAAACATAATTACTGATGTTTAGGAGGTAATTAGATCAAAATATATCCTTAAACGACTTTTTAAACACAAAAGACAAAAATAAACAGCTCACTAAAAATCTGCCCGTTACTGTTCAACGGACACATCGGTCGACTGGGCCGGTCGACCGGTAGATCAAAAATTTGACCGTTATAGGCCAGCGGTCGACCGACCCGGTCGACTGAAAAAACCTGTGAGCAAAAACAATATCTCGGTCGACCGCCCCGGTCGACTGGCAGACATGCACACTGATACGTGCCTCTGCCAGAACTGCGGTCGACTGGTCCGGTCGACCGGACCAGACTGACACAGACTCGGTCGACTGTCCCGGTCGACCGGATCAGGTCAAAAATCAATTTTAAGAAAGAAAACAAAGAGGATTTTGATTTTAACAAAAATACTTTTGAACAGGAAATAGTATAAAATATAAAGATGTATCTGTAGGCAAAAACTTGTATGCAAAATATTTTTGTATAATTTATAAGAAATTATTTTAGAATGAGCATGTGCGCAAAAACGTGTGTGATAGAGCTTCAAACCTATCCACTATTCTTTAACATACTATAAACTGAAAAACAAATTACATGAAGACTTCTTGAGCTATCTTCAAGTCTTTGAGCCATCCAATGCCTTGCTAGTGCCTTCTCTTCTATGATCCTTCCTTGATGTGCAATTTGCCTTCCTTGCTTGGTGGAACTTAGAAGTTCTTGCAATAGCTAAGCGAATGGTCTCTAAACATGGTACAAACCTGAAACTTATCTTAACAAACTTATTAGTACCAAATAGCTCTAATTTGGTTTGTCATCATCAAAACACAAAACAATTGGAGAGTGTAACCTCTTGGGCCAACATATTACTTTCAAGTCTACTCCCGCCATCTCTGATGATGAAGAAGAAGAAGATGATGAAGAACTATCTCTCATTGTAAGAAATATAAGAAGAACATACAATAAAGCAAATTACAGCCATAGGAGACGATGATAAGGACAGGAAGATAAGAAAATCATCTGCTTCAACTATCAGAAAGAAACCCGGACACATCATGGCCGAATGTCTAAATTTAAGAAACAAGCTATTTTCTTCAATCAAGCAAAAGAAGCCATTCATGAAGAAATCTCTCAAAGCCACATGGGATTCAGAAAGTGAATCCGAAGAAGAGGTGGGCACAGCAAACATGTGTTTTATGGCAAACACACCCAAGGTAAATTCTGAACCATCTATTGATGATTGTGAATTAACTAAAGATGTTATAGTTAATGCATTTGTAGAACTTTCAGATATTTATGACTCTTTAAAGAAAATTTTCTAAATATGAAAAAGAAAAATGAAGTTCTTCAAAACAAAGTTATTACTCTTTCTAAAGAAAAAGATGATTTGTCATCTACTCTTTATAAACACAAAAGGATTTTGATGCATACGATGTTTCATGTAAAGCTAAGTTTCCCAAGATTGATGAAAATGAAATTTCTATCTTAAAAATTAAAATCAACAATTTGGGAAGTGTTTTAAAGAAATGTGAGTTTAATAAAGCTAAATTAGAGGACATGTTTTCGAAGAAAAATGCTTCAAAGAAACACATTCATACTACACATGCTCACACTTCTAAATCACACACCAAACATGCTCATGCACATCATGCTTTCATGTATGGTAGAATTTATAAATGTACTTATTGTGCCTGAATGATCATCTAGCTAAATTTTGTTATGATCGTATAAATGATACTAATAATCATGTTTTGGTTTGATGTACTAATGTCATAGGACTCAAGAAAATATGGGTACCAAAGTCAATAACTCCATTATTTGATGCAGGTACACACCAAGGCTCCAAGATGTAGGGAGCGGTGGTATCTTGATAGCGGTTGCTCAAAGCACATAAAGTGGGACATCAAGAATTTTGCAACCCTATCAAGGTACAATGAAGGCGGCACCGTCACCTTGGAGATGATTCCAAGGGCAAGATTATCGGTATAGGTAACATCAAGATTGGTACATCTCTCTTAATTGAAAATGTTATTTTAGTTGATGATCTAAACATAATCTACTTAGTATTGTCAACTATGTGATCGTGGATTCAAAGTTGTTTTTGATGATTCTTCTTATAATATTTTTGATTGTAAAACCAGTGATTGCATTCTTTCCGGATTTCGTGAAAATAATGTATATATTATTGATATGTTAAATCTAAATTGCAAAGCTAAATATTTAAATGCTTTTGAAGAGGATTCATGGTTATGTCATAGAAGACTAGGCCATGTATTTGACCATCTTTCTAGAATCAATTCTAAGGAATCAGTGAAGGGTATATTCCTTACTTGAAATTTGAAAAGAGACGCATTTGTGATGTATGCAACTTGGGAAACAAACCAAGTTCTCTTTCAAACCAATAAAGGATATCATGACATTTAAGCTATTAGAATTGATCCACATGGATTTGTTTGGTCCTACTAAAACTAAAAGTTTAAATGGAAATCTCTATGTTTTTGTTTTATTTGATGATTTTTCCCGTTTTATATGGATTTTCTTTTTGGAACATAAAGATCAAGTTTTTTCACATTTTAATGTTTTTCGAAAAAGGGTTGAAAAGGAAAAAGGTTTTTCGGTTTTGCGCATAAGAAGTGATAGAGGTGGTGAGTTCATCAACAATCCTTCATCAGTTAATGCGAAAAAAATGGAATTAAGCAATAGTTGCTTTTCCTAGAACTCCACAACAAAATGGAGTCGTTGAAAGTAAGAATCGTACTTTTCAAGAAATGGCTAGGACTATAATTAGTGAATACGGACTCCCTCAATACTTATAGGCCGAGGCCGTAAACACCACGTGCTATATATCGAACATAATTTATTTTTGTAAAAATTCTTCTAAAACTTCTTTTGAAATCTATTATTCAAGAAAACCTAATGTTTCGTATTTTAGAGTTTTTGGATGCAAATATTTTGTTTTGAATACCAAAGATAACTTGGGTAAATTTGATGCTGAGGCTTTTGAAGTTATTTTTGTTGGTTATTCTAATACTAACAAAGCTTATAGAATATTCAATAAATTCTCTTTTACAATTTAAGAATCTATGCATGTTAAGTTTGAAGAATCTGATGCTTTTATTAAGAATGTTGTAGAGATTGACACTTTAGGTGAAGACATGGAGAAAGTATCCTTGGATGACTCACCCACCCAAGAAGACAAGCAAAAACTTAATGGTGAAGTTCAAGAGGATGAAGTGGAACCATTCAACCACTTCCAAAAGATTAGAGATATACTACAAGTCATCCCAAAGATCTCATCATAGGTGATGTATCAAAGGGGTATCTACTCGCTCCAAATTCCATGATTTGTGTGGTCATTATGCTTTCATTTCCCATATTGAACCCAAAAAACATTCTCGAAGCCAAGGGTAACTCATATTGGTTGCTTGCAATGCAAGAAGAGCTCAATCAGTTTGAGCGCAACCAAGTTTGGCATCTCATTCCTAGACCCTGTGATAGACCAACGATTGGTACTAAATGAATTTTTAGGAACAAGTTGGATGAGTCAGAAAATATTGTTAGGAATAAAGCTAGATTGTGACCCAAAGTTACACCCAAATCGGTGGAATCGATTTTGAGGAAATCTTTGCACCCGTAGCACGGCTCGAAGCTATACGGATCACACATACTTTTGCTTCTTATAAAAATTTTAAACTTTTTCTAATGGATGTCAAAAGTACATTTTAAATGGTTTTATGGAAGAGGAAGTATATGTTGAACAACCTCCCGGGTTTGTTGATCGTATACACTCAAATTTTATTTTCAAACTAGAAAAAGCTTTATATGGTTTAAAACAAGCTCCTAGAGCTTGGTATGAAAGACTTTCAACTTTTCTTCTTTCAAATGGTTTTGTTAAAGATAAAGTAGATACTACTTTGTTTACTAAGCATGATGATAGTGACATTCTAATTGTTCAAATTTATGTTGATGATATAATTTTTGGATCTACTAACAAAATACTTTGCAAAGAGTTTGAATCATGTATACAGAATGAGTTTGAAATGTCTATGATGGGAGAGCTATACAACTTCCTTAGAGTCCAAATCAAGCAAAGGAGTGATGAAATTTTATAAGTCAAGTCAAGTACATAAAAGAACTCATCAAAAAATTCAGACTTGAAGGGATAAAGACTAGCAAAACTCCCATGGCTATCACAACCAAACTTGATAAGGATGAACAAGGTAAAAGTGTAGACATAAAACTTTATAGAAGCATGATTGGTAGTTTGTTGTATTTAACGGTTAGTAGGCCAGATATCATATTTAGTGTATGTCTTTGTGCTAGATTCTAATCTTATCCTAAAGAATCCCACATGATTGCGGTAAAATGCATTATTTGATACCTTAAGGGTACTATTGGAATGGGTTTATGGTATCTGAAGACCGGACAATTTTCAATAGCGAGTTTTTCATATGCTGACGATGCAGGTTGTAGAGTAGATAGGAAGAGTATAAGTGGAACATGTCAGTTTCTAGGAAATTGTCTTGTTCATGGTCTTCCAAAAAATAAAATTTTATAGCCCTCTCAATCACCGAGATGAAGCATGTTGCTGCTGGGGCTTGTTGTGCACAAGTCCTACTCTTCTTGATTATGATTTGTATTATGACCATGTTAAAATATTTTGTGATAATACTAGCACTATTCATATGACTAAAAATGCAAATCAACATAGTAAGACTAAGCACATAGAGATTCGATATCACTTTCTTAGAGATCATTATGAGAAAGATGATATTGAAATTGATTATGTTTCTACTGAGTTTCAACTTGTAGAAATTTTACTAAACCACTTGATGTTAATAGATTTTCTTTTATATGTGGTGAAGTAAATGTTTGTATTATTGATTGATGAGTTTTCATAGTTGTCTACCCTTTTGATGTATGACAAAAAGGGGGAGAAGTATGGAAGTATGGGTTTGTTTTGATGTTTATCTTATATATGTTTTCATGTTTATCTTCATATATGTTTCATGTTTTGTACTTAATAATAGAGCATTATTTGAGGGGGAGCTTTTACCTCCTTCCTATATTTATTTTATAGCTTATATGTTTTGTCATCATCAAAAAGGGGAAGATTGCTAGCCCAAAGGTTACAATCCCCGGTTATGTGTTTTGATGATAACAAACCATATAAAAGCTATTTGGTACTAATAGAAGTTCAAAAATGAACTTTAGGTTGGTACAGGTATTGATGGCTCAATTCTCAAGTATGAGAGATATTAGGCTGTAGATCAATCACTACTCAACATCAAGTTTCAGAGACGCCTGCTTGTAGACTCATCTTGTAGATAGTTTTTTTGGTAAAGATTAGTATATATGTTTGAAGCTAAAAAACACACACATATAAATTGCACGTTTTTCAAAAGAATGTTTTTAGCTTTTGATTATCAAACCTTTATAAAATATACTTTGTTTTATAATCAGTATACTTAGTTTTCTATATTTCAAAAACCTTACAAAAAACTTTTCAAAACACAACATATTTTCAAAATGTATTCTAGGCTGGTTTTCTGTTTTGACCAAGGTTGGTCGATCGAGCGGTCAACCGTGCCTATTACAGGCCAGAACGGTCGACCGCACGATCGACTGGTGTTCTGAAAAATGGGGGTGTGCACGTTGTGCACGTTCCCGGTTGATCGGGTGGTCGACCGACTGAAGCAGGTTTAGCCTCGGTTTGTCATGGTCTACCGGAAGGCTAATGGTCAGATTTTTTTGAATTTGCCGATCGACCGGCCGGTTGACCGCCAGTCTGCCAGTTTAGCAGAAACAGCTATTTTTTTAATAGGCTATTTTAAAACATATTTAAATTAAAAAAACGTGATAAACTGTATTAGAGGGTAAATTTCTACCTCTTTTATGCTGGTAAAACTATTCTATGTTTGCTCTTCTAAAACCCTATATAAAGGGGTCATTAGGGTTGAGTTTGACACAACAAAAAAACAAAAAAAATCAAAAATCAAAGTTTTGGGATTTCAAGTGAAAGAGCTTTTTGTTTTCAGTTTTGTGCTATTATTTTTAAAAGTCTTCTTCAAGTTTTGATTCTTAAAATCTCTCTTCTATTTTTAAATTTCACATACAAAACCTTGAGCTTCAATCTTATATATTATTCTCTAGGGTTTTGTAAAGAAGTATTTTCAGAAGAGAGTTTGTGGTCTTTTGATCACCCAGTGCTTATTGTATTGTTGCTACGCTACCTCTGGACTAGAGGAGTGTGTTGGGGAGTTGTGTACTCCATAGCGGCTGTAATTCCTTTGGTGGAAAGTTCTAGTGGATTGGAAATCCTTCACGGTGGTGAAGGCAAGGACGTAAAGCGGTGACTCCAACCTCGAAACAAATCTCTTGTTTGCAATTGATTTCTTGTCTCTCTTATCTACTTTTTATTCATTCATTCATTGACGATCTATACTTATTACAACAAGATTGCATTATGCACCTCAAACTCTTATCTAGAGGAATCACGAGAAAGAATTTCAGAACCCTTCACGGGGTATACGGTTTCTAATCTTACTTTGAGTGATCGTTTACATCATCTCATTTTTTATTTTGTAATGAATATTGAATTGATTAACCTTATACTTATTCACCCCCTCCTCTAGGTGTAATTTCAATTTGAACGTTGCATGTTGAATCTTTTCTCTAATATGGTGGAACTATTTTGGAAATATTTATGGATGATTTCTCCATTTATGGAGATTCATTCAATCAATTCTTCACCATCTCGAACTCGTCCTCCAACGTTGTGTCAAGAAAAATATGACACTGAACTGAGAAAAATGCCACTTATTGACAAAACTTGAAATTGTCTTGGGTCATGAGATCTCTAAAAATGGAATTGAAGTGGATAAAGCCAAGATTGAGGTCATAATAAAACTCTCGGTGCCAAAATGTATTAAAGATATCCGATCCTTCTTAAGACACGCCAGTTTTTATCGTGGGTTCATTAAGGACTTTAGTAAAATTGTTAGATCCTTAACTAACCTTTTAGCTAAGGATGTGTCCTTCACTTTCGATAGTTAATGTCTTAATGCTTGGAAGAAGATGAAAAATGAGCTTATTTCTGTACCAATCATCTCTGCACTAGATTGGTCAAAGCCGTTTGAAATTATATGCGATACTTCTGATTTTGCTATAAGCGCTATCTTAGGACAACACATAGATATCAAGTAGCACGTGATTTACTACTCAAGTAGAACTCTCAATGATACACAATTGAACTACATTACAACCGAAAAGGAATTCTTGGTTGAAATATTTGCATTAGAGAAATTTCGTCTCTACCTACTTAGGTCCAAAACCACCATCTCACCGATCATTCTGCGCTAAGATACCTTATGGTAAAGAAAGATGCTAAGGCCCGACTAATTCGTTGGATCTTACTTCTTCAAGAATTTGATCTTAAGATTCGAGATAAGAAAATCGTAGAAAATGTCATTGTTGACCACCTATCGCGCATACTAAAATCATCATGCAATGAACTGCCCATCAATGATAACATTCCCGATGAATAACTCTTGGTTGTCTTTAGGGAACCTTAATCGCTGACATAGTGAACTACTTAGTCACGAACCAAGCTCTATTTTATTGGTCTAAACAAGATGTCTACCGGTTCTTATCTTAAGTCCAGTATTTTTCTGGGAGGAACCATATCTTTTCAAGTATTGTTCTGACCAAATCATTAGAAGATGCATTCCCGATGAGGAGATTAAGAGTGTTCTGTCTTTTTATTACGAGCTTGCATGCGGTGGACACTTTGGTGCCCACAAAACTGCTGAAAAAGTGCTACAAAGTGGGTTCTATTGGCCCACTTTGTTCAAAAATGCATTTGATTTTTGAAAGATGTGTCATAGATGCCAACTAGTAGGAAGGATCTCAAAACGAAACATGATGCCCCTCAACCCAATTTTAGAAATAGAACTCGTTGATTTGTGGGGCATCGACTTTATGGATCAATTTTCTAATTCATTTGGAAACCAATAGATATTGGTTGCTGTGGACTATGTGTCCAAAAGGGTAGAATCCATTCCAAGCAAAACTAATGATAACAAAGTTTCCATCAAGTTTTTGAAAGAGAACATCTTCTTGCGCTTCGGAACCCCTCGTGCTACCATCAGCGATAATGGCACCCACATTTGCAATAGATCCTTTGAAGCTCTTATGCGAAAATATGTCATAACTCACAAATTGTCCACACAATATCATCCTCAGACTAGTGGGCAGGTACAGGTCTCCAATAGACAAATTAAACTTATATTGAAGAAGACTGTGAACCAAAATAGGAAAGATTGGTCCACCAAACTGGTAGATGCCTTATGGGCATATAAGACGGCTTTCAAGACAATTCCACGGATGTCTCCACATAGGTTAGTCTTTGGAAAGGCTTGCCACCTGTCTGTTGAGTTAGAGCACCGAGCTTTATGGGCAATAAAGCAGCTAATTTTGATTTAGATAAGGCTTGTGACCTTCGAAAATTGTAAATTTTCGAACTTAAGGAGTTGAGCAATAAGGCCTATGAAAATGCAAAAATAACAAAAAATAGGGTTAAGATTTTTCAAAATAAGTTTATCATGAGAATAACTTTTATCCCGGACAAAAAATCTTACTTTATAATTCTAAGTTTCATCTTTTTTCAGGAAAATTGAAATCGAGATGGACTGGGCCATTCATTGTAAAGACTATATTTTCACACGGTGTTGTTGAGATCAGTGACACCAAGAATGGGAATGATTTTAAGGTAAATGGTCAACGCCTTAAACCGTTCTTTGAAACGGTGCCGGTAGTTATGGGTCTTTTTGACCCAGTATATCGGTAACTTTACCTCTTTTATATTTTATTTCATGCATCTATTCATTTCTTTCATACATTGGGGACAATACATGAGATAAATGTGGGGGAAGGTTCTAACATGACTAACATAATCAAAATATATATATATATATATATATATATATATATATATATATATATATATATATATTTATGTATAACTTTTTTGAAAAAAGAATAATATTTTGACATATTTTTTGTAAGAAATTAAGTCAATTTTAAGGAATAAAAGAATCATAATTAAGATTTTTATACTTGGCCAAAATAAGATGATTTGTTTGATTTCTAGGGTTTGGAAGAAAATTTGAAAAAGTGATTTAGGCTTGATCTTTACCTTGATGAATTATGCACACTTTATACATTTACACACTTAGGGTTCAAAAACAAAGATCCGTATGTCTTATAAAAAGAAAAAAAGTTATATATATCAAAAGTCATCTGATTAAGCTGGGCATTTGTGCCTCATAAAGTATAAATATTCACGCCTAAAAGGGATACATCTTATAAATAAAAATCCTTAGTTTTGAAACCTTATTTGCTCGAGTCCTTGGGGTGTTTTCTCACCCGATGCCCTAAGACCATCCGGCTTGGGTGTTACCGATTAAAGGCTCATTACAAGGGCATATTAAAAAGCCTAACAGAACTAAGGAATAATACCACAAAAAATAAAAATATATATATATAAATAAGACATAAGAGTTAGAGTAAAAGAACCCTTAATCAAAATTTTACAGTCAAAAAGGTGCATATGACTTAGGGTAAAGTAATAAAATAGATGAGAAATACAAGTTTAACTTTTTACCTTAATTGATAACTAGTTTTTGATAGAGACTAAGTTTAGGAATAAAAAATTATATCTTTCTATAACTAATAGATTACTTAAACTCTTACAATAATACTTCGAATATTTTCTCTCCTTTTCAAAATGCTTTTTGAAAATGCTAATACTTTTTTTCTTTCTTTATGGATTTTGTGGGTGTGATCCACTAAAAACTCTCACGATACAAAACTCATCCTCTTGGGGTAACCTAGAGGTTTAACGGCTTATTGCACATGCTAAGTGCAACCGTGATTCCTACGAAAGTGAGTTAAGTTAGATTAGTTCTACTTTTTGTTTTGCTCGAGGACGAGCAAAAGATAGGTATGGGGGTGTGATCGGTCTCTGATATTATATAATTGTAGTCATATTTCTCATATATATGTTATAATAAACTTTATTATTTATTATCCTTTTTCTAATAAATGTGTAGGCCTTTACCAAGAAAAAGGAAGAGCAAAGAAGCTCAAAGCTAATCTAAAATTTTGATTTAATTTAGAATTAATTCAAATAAAAAATCAGGATAAATCAGGGTAAATCAAGAGAGATAAAACCGGTTAAAAATTATTTAAATTCAAATTTTCATAAAATTTAGTTAGTTAATCAAATATCAATGAAGAATCATCGAAAATAGAAGGTTAAATGGCAAATATTTTGGGTAAATGGAAATAAAATCAAAACCCGCAGATCGCGACCCTTGATGTGGCCAGATGGCCACACCAGGGCCGCGAATCCATGGCAAAAGCCGTGGATCCGTTGTTGAAAGGATAGGGGGTGTGTTTGCTCCCCCCATCTGCTCACGCTCCCCCTCTGATTTTTCCCTATAAATACCAGAAAATTTTCGTTGAGAGGGAACAATGACTAGGAGTAAATTATTATTTTATTTTTAAGGTTTAGGATCATTGTTAGATAATTAATAAGAAGTTGTATCTCAATTTTTCATTTGTAGTTCAGTCCTGAAACAAGTGAGAGAGAGTGTGTATTTACCATTGAAGTGACAATCAAAGGAGATTCGTCTTACTTAACTCTACCCAATCTTTCTGGTATTTCTATACTTTTAATTCCTTCTTTTGTTTGTTCTTTCTTCATTATGAGTAACTAAATAAGTCTTCTAGGCTCACTATTCTCCTTCTTCTTTAAATAATCTTCTTGATCGATTTCCATAAAAAGGACCTAACAGAATATATGAATGCCTAAATTAAGCTTTGCATATTGGTGAGTGTTCTTGAAGGCACATGAGGTGGGCTTGGACTTATTTTAAACTTCAATCTTGAAAACAAGTCTTAAACTAGTTTTTATTCATACTTGAGAAAAGCTTGATGATTTAACATTCCATTTAAGAACTTTTTCAAAAAGAAGTACACTTTTTCAAAATTCATCTTATGTGTTTTACTTCATATCTTCTAAAAATCAAGTCTTTACTTTGGCCTATATCTAGTTGAGGTATCATCACTTTCAAGAAGAAAATACATAGTTGAATAATAGAATATGAGCTCGGATCTCTCTTATTAAATACAAACAAACACGCATCTTCAAGCTTCTTAAAAAAATTACTTTTTTCAAAACCTTTTCTAATCTTCAATTTTTCTTTAAATCATTTCTTCACACTCCAGCTTCTTTTTCATCTAAAAAAGATAAATACTAAAACTTATTTTTCCTAAAATATCGAAAAACTTGCATCACATCTCTCCTCGTAGACACGACCCGTTAGCCTAAGTTACACGGTATTTCTATAAAATCTAGCAATTAGGTACAAGGATCGGTATTGGCTCGAGAATTGGGTCCAAATTGGGTAAGGATACCGGAGTCAACATAGATTCAAAAATTGGAATTGAATCACAAAGTTGGGGATCGGGGTCACATTCATATTCAAGTTTCATTTTCTTAAAATGAAAACTTTCCAATTTGTCCAAGGTTAGAGATTGGTCAAGTTCAATATGTTTTGGTGGATTAAATCTTAGCAAAAGTCACCAAGATACCATGATTCTTGGTTCTTATCAATATGGCTAGGGGAATCGGGAATGGTCAAAAATTAGATACGGAGAATTTTCTCATTCCTATCATTAACTATGTTGACCAAATGACTCATTTATGCTTCTAACCTATTGAAGAAATTATTTCTGGATTGAATATAATCATTTTGGGACTGAATCATGATTTTTTTACTTTTTTCTAAGTCAGTAGGTTCTTCTTGTTATTGTGGGACTTGAAAAATAAAGTAAAGATCTTGGATTTGAAAATTTTCATGAGATTGTGAGTCTTTCATGTTTTAAACTTGTCACTTGGACTATGCAAGGCTTCTAAAATTTTTTCGTTGAATGCTTCCATCCTCTTTTCAAAATCAGATTTTTCCTCTATTAGTTGATCTAGAAAAGAGGTATGCTGGTAAGGTGGTTGATAGAATGCTCAGGGGAGTTGTATCCCCATTGACTCAGTGAAAAATAGAGATGATGATTGTTCCAATCCTGTTCATAATATTAAGATTGGGGCATATATTGATTCGGATAAGACCAATCGGCATACTTGATTGGCTAAAGTTGTGAAATGCCTGGTTGGTGTTATCTAAAAAAGAGGTCGGGGTGTAATATGGATTACTATTAAAATTGAAAAAGTTGTCATTATAATCCATTTCACACAAACTGACAAAAACAATCAAAGAAAAATGAATAAATAAATAAATAGAAAGAAAGAATAAATCTAACATATGTTAGGATAGACTTTAAGCCTAGACGACTCCTAACTGGTTAGATTGTCCACAGAAAGGATATTGCAGTAATCTGACCATAAATTAATTGGCCAGATAGGGGCAAGATTAGTGGGAGGTATCTGTACTTGAGCAATAGGCCTAATTATGCCAAACTACTGTTCTTCGAAGTTTCGCCTCTCAATCCCCAACCTTTGACACCGATTTGGCTTGAGTCAAACTCTAACAACTTTCCTCTTAGGTCAATCTCCTATTCAGCCTGAGATGTCCCTAGGCCTATATACTCAATTTTAGTTATACTTGGGTTAGTGAGTGAGGAGATGGTTTTTGGGTTAAGAAAGGGTAATAACTTCCCCACCTTATCTTGTTTAAGAATATGTCCTTAATCATTTTTGTGTATGTACAAGTATATAGCAGAAATAATACTTCAGAAATGTATATAATCTAAATGTATTTCCTAAGCTCCATGCAATGCACACATACCTTTTCTCCAGCACTCTTCAACAGTGACGAAGAATGAAATGAATTAGACATGTGCCCTAGGATGTAAGAGTCTAAACATTTTTTAGCATTTTCAATCATCAAGTTATTGTTGAGACTAGGAAAGTATGCAAAACACAGTAAAAAGAAAACTTGAAGGCGCAAAGTTGTATCTTACAGTGTATAAGAACCTGCAAGAAAAATCTATTAGTAGTTCTACTAAACTGCCGTGCAAACGCCACTTTTGCCACGTTTCTGTCGTAGAATAGTATCCCCCTGTGCTTTGTGAGCAGAGGCACTGAGCAGCATGCAGTCTGCTGCTGCCGTTAGTTTCCTAAAATTTGTCTTCGCACACTAAAACAGAGAAGAAACAAGTAAACCAATTAAGTAAATAAAAAAGAAAACTTATCGTCCCTCCCCGACAATGGTGCCAAAATTTGATTGATGCTGAACCGGCACAGAAAATGTAAAGTTTAGAAACGTGCTAGGTTACTCAATTCTACCGCTATAGTAGTGACTATGCGGGTCATGATCCATAAGGAGGGACTGTGATAGAAACATTAAGTAAGTTCTTTCTAAGTTGCTAAGATCGGTTAAAGTATTTCTTCTTAGTTTTAAAAGAAAAAAAGTATAAGTGTTAGAAGAGGAGGAGAAGAAGAAGATGAGATAGTGTTGGTGTTTGGATTAAGAGAAAAAAGACAAGAGAGAAGAATAAAGGAAGAAGAAAGTGTATTATAGTGTGTTTCTACCCTAAGAAATAAAAAAAGAAAAAAAACTAAAGATTTACTTACCTCTTTGGCTGATTACTTACCTTGGATTGTTGGTGAAGGCTTAGCTTACTTTAGAGGCGATCAGCGCATAACCCATAAGATTGACTCAGTCCCCATCCACATTACATCATCAAGACGAACAAACATAAAATGATACGGACACTTAAGAGGAGGAATCCATCATCATGAGCTATCGGTGGCACTCGTAAAAGCCAGACAATTCCTATGCTACTAGATTCACTTAGATTTTATAATCGAACATAAAAAAACGCAAAGTAAAAATAAGAAGAGTAAAACAAGAATATAACTTTGATTAAAATAGAGTAACAATAAAAGAAAGGAGAAAACTTGCACTGGTGTCACTCTCAATATAGCCTTCTTCTCTTTTTCTCATGAAACTTTTTTCTAATCTTAGTAATATAAAGAAAATTGGAAAATTACATAATGAAAAAGAAAAACATAGGTTAAACATAAAGGAACAGCCTAAATCTAACTCTCTGCTGGAGTGGTGCTCTTTGCCTTCTGCATATGGTGATATTTATAGGAGAAATTAGGGAGGGGAAAGCGTGCTTGAGGATAAGACCAAATCACAGGCCCAACAGAAAAGATCTTCTGATAAGGTTGGAGATATGGACAAAATCGCTTGCCCAACAAAAAAGATCTTCTGATAAAGTTGGAGATAAGATTGGAGATATGGATAAAATCGCTTGCCTAACAGAAGGATCTTCTGATAAGGTTGGAGATCAGGCTGGAGATAAATATTTGTTTATCTCATGATATTTAGTTTGATTGTGTCTTACCTCTCTAAATCTTTTGAATATATGTACCAATCCTTTAGATATCCCTTTGTATATTGATAGGGTTACCTTTGGACTTCTTAATTTGCCTCTATCCTCGTTTATCCTCGTTAATTTTTCAAACTAACCAAGTAGATCTATATAAATTCAATTTAACGAGTATTTATTTGGTATTATCTTATTTTTCTATTAATAATCACCCTGCACAATTTAAACATTAAGACAAATTAATTGCAGAGTTTATTCAAGATAAATGTATGAATGTAATAATAGATAATGCAATATACGTGTACAATCAGCTACAGGGGAAAAATAATATATACAGGTCCTACCCTGATGGCTATCCCTCAGAGAGCCCCCTGAAAGATGGAGACCCGCCCACAATGACTGCTCTGAGTCAGTCTATACGGGTCTTCACCCTGACGGCTTCTCGAGTGGAGTTAATAGCTTATATGGGCCCTACCCTAACAGCTACAAGGGAAAACTGCCTACACGGGTCCTACCCTGATGGCTATCCCTCAGGAATCCCTTGAAAGACTGGGACTCGCCACAATGATTGCTTGGAGTCAGCCTATGTGGGTCTTCACCCTGACAGCCATCCGAGTAAGTTAACAGCCTATATGGGTCCTACCCTAATGGCTACAAGAGAAAAACAGCTTATACAGGTCCTACCCTGACGGTTATCCCTCGGAGATCCCCCTAAAAGATGGGGACTCACCCACAATGACTTCTCAGATTCAGCCTATACGGGTCTTCATCATGATGGCCATCCAAGTGAGTCAACAGCCAATATGGGTCCTACCCTGATAGCTATCCCTTGAAATCTCCCAAAAAATAAGGATCCAATGTGTTACGCATGAGCATCAAGAGTAGTGATTCAACACCCAACTAAAATGGAGTACACATCTCTTTATTACATCAATTCTTACAAAAAGAAGGGTAAGTCTATTTACCCCACCTACGACCACTGCCTTGGTCCTCTGGACATCCCGAGATCTCTTATGCCAACCGCTAGAGCTTTCAACATGATCGATCGGCCTCCCGGACTGGCAACCTGAACTCCTAAGTTGGGGACTAGATCCTTTAAGGTTGCGCCTCTTACTCTAGAGCCATCCTTCGAATCTCTCCACCCGGTCGCCTGAGCTAAGGATTATAATTTGAGAGCGCAACATCTATGTCTCCTCAAGAAACACACCATGGGCTCCCTAAAGCTCATCATAATGCTGCAATTAACGTGAATCCTAGGCCCATAAATCCTCCACATCCTTCTCACGATTCTCCAAGTTATTCTTCAACACTTAGACTTCGTGCTTGAGCGCCAGCTTCTTGATGTGCCCCTCATTGATCTGTCCCAAGCAAAGAGATCGTGATTGGGTTGAAGCACCTCCTTCTAAAGTTCAGACACCTCTTCCTATGCCTTTTGCTGCTCTTGAAGCCTACTCAGGAGCCTTACTTGGAGGTTTGCCTCCTCCTTTCTCAATTTATCTGTCGTTTCTAGCAATTCCTGCCCTTTCTGGAATACTCTGCCCATCTTCTTTTTGAAATCTTTCACCATCACATTGTGGGAGATGAGCTCGTGATCTAGCTGTAAAGTAAGGAGATTGAACAGTTCGAGCTCAATATGGCGAGAATGCCTAGGTATCACCCGGAATGAACTCACAATGACCTTCTTCCGCCAGGCATGTGGGAAGTCTAGTAATTACCCAGGCTCATCATCCTAATCTACTTCCACCCCTCATCTTTGCCCTCGGGGTCAAAACCCTCAGCCTCCTTGGAAAGCCTCACTCCAGAAGAGCCAGTCCATCAGAGTTTATACAGGCGAGGGACATCTGTAGCTCCCAAAAAATCCCTCCCTGATCATGACCCTCCAAGCCTTCGGAGCCTACCAAGTCGGAAGTTAAACGAGAAGGGTCCACCAAGCTAGAATCCACAACGACTTGAAACACAATAGAAGTAAGACATACACAAAGAGATGAAAGTTGAAGATCAACTATTCTATTCAAAAGGATTACATTTGATTGTTACAAGCGGCAAAAGGAAAAATGACAAGGCAAACTCTCAAGCACTCACTTTGCCTTTATGAGATACCTTAGAAGGGGAGTCAAAAGTACAATGTTCTTGGGGGCAGTCAGAGCCACACGCCCAGTGGCAAGAGCAATTGCGGAGGGCTCATTGCCAAAGGCACAACACTGTTGGATGGAATGCTTGGGAGGGTCTCAGCCATGGTAGCAGGGGCAGCACTGCCTTTAGGGGGTTCTTGGCCTTGACTCCTGAGGAAGGCTCCAATTTCAAGTGGGTACCTCAGGGTTCACCTCGTTTCCCGTCTTAATACCCATATTTATATTTTTTAAATTTGAAAACCTTCACCGCCTTTCGATAATGATCTATCGTCGCTTGCTCACCCGCTATTCCTCATCCTAGGCAGCCAGCACTCGATTCGAATCATCCTTGAGACAGGCCTTCACCACATTGTAGGCAGCTCTCTCTGACCCTAGGATAGCTTCTCCCCCCTAGACACACCGATGCATCTCCTCAAGCACTGACCACAATGTCTGAAGCGCGAACTCTTTTTTTTGTAGCTCGGAGTCCCTCTCCTGCACCTTCGAGCCCTTCTTCTCCACTAAGCCGCTCCCACTCCTCCCTGCGCCACTCCAGTTCCTCCCTGTAACTTAAGAGAACCACTACTTTATGGTCCATATCTGCTCAGAACCGGCTAATCTGCGCAGTCGCCGCCTCCCCCGCGGCATTCAACTTTTCCACTTCTCGGAGCAACTACTCAATCTTGCCCTCCTTTTCTCTTAGGGCCTCAGATGGTCGTCCACCAGTTCAGAAATAAGCACAACATTCTAAGATCAATGCATGTGTCAAAGGGGAAAAAGTTCAAGTCTTATATATAGGTAATGTGGTGCTAAGACCTTATTATTCAGGTGCCGCCTCTGGTCTTTCAAGGACAGGGCCTTGATTTCCTCAAGCCCTCAGAGAAAATCACTGTACTTGAGAGCAGCCTTGATATCTCCCCCTAGAGATACAGCCCGAATGAATGGTTCTCGGTGGGCCTCTCCAATGATAGCTCTGGGGACTCAATAGCAGCTCCTGAAGAACCAGCATTGCTGATAACCCTCACGCGGTTTCCCAATGGTGAGGCTTTAGTACCCTCCACCGCCTTGGACCTGTTGGCCCAGAGGCCTTCCACTCTAGTTTTGATGATGATTAACTCATGTAGTTATGTTGACTAATAATCTTGTGATGCTTAGTTTCAGATACTTAACCAAGATATTAATAGGTGATTAGCTTCAACAAAGGTGTTTTGGAGCTTTTCACGTGGTGATTCAAGAGCCCGAGCGTCAAAGTTCATACCTAGCACTCGTTGGAGTATAGCTCGGTGGATCACGTTTAGATCGAGTCGGCTTGAAGACGGAGTTCATCAAGAAGACTTTGGTACATAGTTTAGATTATGTTTTAGATCCATTTGTTAAAGATTAGATAGTGTATATGCTCAAGTTCACAACACACACACATTTCATGTTTATTGGTTTTCAGTTTTTGGTTTAACCGATCTTAGTTTTCTTGAATAGATAGAATCAACAAGTTTACATGGTTTAATGTATATTAGATTTTTTCTATATACATGCATACTTCATCTATTTAAAACAAACTTAATTTGATTGTATATTTCATGAGTTTGGAGTTTTGGTATTTTAACAAAACTTATTTTTAGATTTATGTGTCAAAAATATTGATATATATCTTTATATGTATATTGGATTATATCTATATACTAAATGCTTCAAGTTGTTTCAAATATCATGTTTTTGTATTTGGATGAGTTTTGGACAAAACGAATTTTCAATTCAAAAATTCAAGTTTTGAAAAATACGGATTTTGGTTTTCTGCAAAATTTCTATGTCACAAAAATGGTTCAAATTGTTTGAAATATGTGTTGAATTTTTTCACACATATTTGTTTATCAAAGTATTATACTGAAACTATTTTTGTGGATTTTTAGAGAATTTATGGGATTTATTTGATGATTAAAATCAAGTTTTTCAAATCCCTAAACCTGTCTGCCAGGCTCTGGCGGTCGACCGGACTAGGAGCCGGTTGACCGGACGTGCACAAGAACATGCACGCAGCCAGCCCCTTGGGCCGGTCGACCGACTGAAGGCAACCCACTCTCAGGTTGCCCCGGTCGACCGGGCGGTTGACTGGCCAGAGAGTCGTTGCTCTCTGGTTCAGAGCCCGGTCGACCGGAAGGCTCAACAGTCAGAAATTTGACCGTTGGCCGGTCGACCGGCCGGTCGACCGGAAGGCTAATTCTGGCCTAGTCAGCAGCCAACGGGCTAATCTGTTTTGGGCCTATTTATACCCCTTCTCTTGGCTGTTTTGGGTAAGATTTCCAAGAGCAAAATTTCACCTATTCTCTAGTGTTTTAAAAGCTTGTTTTCAAAAGAGTTCATTGGTTTTAAAGATCATTCTTTATTTGTTTTCAAGAGTTAGAAAATTCAAAGAAAAATATAGATTTGGGATATTTGCTTTGTTCTTCATTTCTATCAAATACTAAGTTGTTTTCCCAAGTATTTTTCCTTGTGATTTGTTTTCCAACATCTTGATTTTACACACTTGAGCCATATCATTCTATCCTAACTATTAGGATCTTTATTTTGTGGAAGAAGTTGTTTGTGGTTGAGATAGACCACAAAGTTATAACCCTCCTTATTTGTGATATCCCTCTTGTGTAAAGGTTGATTTTGGAGAGGTGGTTGGCTCTCTCTAGTGAGAGGTGGAGATTCGTGTTTGGCTCCCTCTAGTAAGAGGGGAGTTGGTGTTGGAATCCCTCAAGTGTGAGGTGATTATTTTGTATTAGCTAAGTGCCTACCCCTCTTGTGTGAGGTGGTATTTGTGTTGGTTATGCATAGCCTCAAGTGAGAGGTTGTATTTGGTTGAGAGAGGAGTTGTGTACTCCCGGTTGTATTTGCCCCAAATCCTCAGTGGAGGTTTCCTGTGTGGGAATCCTTTGTGGACAAGTTAGTGGATTAGAAATCCTTCTGTGTGAAGGCGGGGACGTAGAGCTGTGTGCTCGAACCTCGAAACAAATCTCAGTGTTTGCGTTTGATCCATTGACTCTAACTCTCTCTCTCTCTCTCTTTTACTTTGAGCATTGCATCATATTGCCATATCATATACATGCTTGTGTTGATTGTGTGTGCCTCACTTGTGTTTAACAACGAGAGCTTCATATATCACCTCAACTCTTATTCAGAGGAATCAAGAGGAGTTAGTCCAGAGCCCTTCACCGGGAATTCGGCTACATTCGTTAGTTACATTAAGTGTTGTTGCAATTAAGTTTTAATTTCCGCATTTTGCCCATTAGATTAGCCGTACACCTATTCACCCCCCTCTAGGTGTACTTTTAGGACCTAGGTGAGGACTCAGGCTCATCCCTAGCAAGAATAAGGGGAACTGTACCCTCCACTTCATCGTCAGCGGGTAACTCTACGACTGAGGGGGATACCCCCATAATCCCCTCAGGAACTTCAAAGATGGGAGAAGCTGCTCGAGCCCCAGAGTCTACTGGCTCATGTAGCCTTACCTGAGCATGTCTAGTTTCATAGGGCTACCCTGAAATGGTAGTCGAATAGGGAGGCACGTCCGCTAACAACTCCGCCATCTCCACCTCATTGCACTCATCAAAGTTGATCCTGATTCTCTTTTGCAAAAGAGAAACAAGTATCAAAATTAGCTCATCAGATGAAAAGCCAAAGGAGAAGGGAATTTACCTCAGGATGTGAAGATTGTTAAGATTGAGCAAGGGTCCTTTTATCCTTGGTTGGAACTTCTTAACCTGGAACCCTTGACCTCCCAAGATCGATAGCTGGGGGGCTCTTCTCTGAATCGGAGGACCCCCAACTCAGCGACAGGCTGGTTCTCGCCTGAAGCAGGCACCTTGGGGGAGAATTTGGGGCACATAAGGACAATTGGGGTCTAATAGCTTACTTCGGTTGCGATAATCCCATGCCTATCGGCTTCCACAATTTTGCTTCAATATCAGGGTGAACAAGGCCCTTTCGCGAGGGACAGGGCCCAAGTTCCAGACAATCAGGATGGCTCCACCCTCATTCTCTGATTTGGCCTCCCATGGCCTGGTCACCTGGATAATGATATCTTGCATGTGATGGTCATTGTCAACCATATTGACGATAATCTTATCAACCCGCTTCAGGGAACAAAGTAGCGCGTGTCTTGAGGGGTCCTCTTTGGCACGTATGCGGTACTGAAAACTCACGCTGACACGTCTCAGGAGCAAACAAATCGCAAGGAGCCTCAAATCCTAGTATTGTATGCTAGGCCACTACCGACAACAGAGAGGGGGCGGCCCTATAAAAAGTCAGAACACTGTGGACAAACCTCATCATCGGCAGCTTCAACCGCAGCGCTAGGACCCGGAGATGCATATATACACCACCATTAGGCAGAGCCTGGGAAACATCAACATCATGAAGGCAAAACTCGACTTTGATCTCTGGGTTCAAGCGAAAGCCATACTTCACCAGATATTTATCCACCTCTTCTTGATTAGAGCCTGGAGGTTTATGGATTGAAGTCCATCTCGATCCTGGTATGATGGAAGCTCTCTTACCCTTTTCCGCTGCGGGCTTTCCTTGCCTATACCGCTAGACAAACTGGACTTATCTCCTTTCTTCATTGCAACGAAAATGAGGAAAACAACAAGGATTTGAGAAATAGAGGATCTAAAGAAGGCAAATAAAGAAAAAGAAGACGTAGAGATTTAGGAAAAATCCCAAGGCCTCAGAATGTTGCTTTAAAACCCTAGGAGAATGAGCAGTCGCTCGATCAGCACCCTACACGTATTACAACGGATCGATGAAAGTCATCGCTTTAGATACCCAGTAGCTATCTCGAGCGTCGCGCCCCACAAAAGTTACGGTAGATCGACACTACAGCGGATGGGATGCACATTTAAGGCTCTGCCAGCCTGCAGAGCCACGCACGCCACTAAAAGATAAGAACTGAAGCGACATCAATTAAACCAAGTCCAAACCCAGGATGTCTGCTCCCCACTCTTAGAGTATCCGAGAACCTATAACCTCAGAGAGAGTTCCCGAGGGAAGGCTCCCGACCTCCTTCAAAGAGAGGGAAGCATAGGGAGCATCTGTAATGGTCAGTTTCTAACCCTTTCAAGATCATGCCATGTGTCCATCCAGAATCAAACAGGCGTGCGACACGTGACCTCTTTCAGAACTTTCGTGTAGGAGTCTTTGGTCAATTCAAACTCCAAGCGGATTGGGTAATTAGAAGGAGGAGATAAATAAGTTGTGAGAAATTCCTATCTCTAAGCCAAATCTTCATTCAAACTCGGTAGTTACAGCCTGGGAACAGAACAATCACATCAATAATTGGAAGCAGACTACCAGATAAAGAAGAACTCTCACCCAACTAATTCAAACCTAAATGTTTAACTCTAACCGCCTCTGAGATAAGCGATTAAATGTTTAACAAAGCTGGACTCTGCAGCCTTATCCAACAAACACTACTTGTATAAATAGTAGATCCCTTCCAACGTGAAAATGGATGATCAATTGAGCCCAGAATCCCTAGTACACCAGAGAGTCACCATTGTAATCACCATTATTATGGTTGATTCTTTCTCTTCCTCTTTGTGATTTTTTTTTAGGGTTTTTCATGTAAATCTCTGTGTTCGTGTTGGTTTTTCTGAAATTTGTTTGACTCGTCATCATAATTTTGGTACATGGATAAATTCCATAGGAAATTACCTACAGCAACAAGTCATGCATATTCATTAGGTGACAACAACATTATTCGTGTTACCAAAATTTTTCAGTATTGTTACCTTGTATACTTAATTTAACTGTTATTGATTGCACTAATAATATATGTGACAGTGACATCAAATAACTTACACTAGAGTGGGAAAATTGATAGGGGAAACAATATCGATATTCTGGGTGGACCTAGGATACAGGTTAGACAGCCAAAAGACTGTTCCTCTATAGGGTCTTGGGATAACAAGCATCTCGTATTATTCATATTGTTATTATTATTGACTACCTAGTTATAGGACCTGATTCAGTGTCAGGTGATTAGGCCATAGTTCTGGATATGTATGAATTCTACCTAGAACACAGAATTTATCTCCATCTGTCAATTTTAAATAACAATATATTTAATAATAGGCAAAAAATGATTAAAATCATGAGTATTACTATTTATTTATGTATTGTATGTTACTGCACTTTTATTATAACTTTAATATCTAGATTGTTATCATATTATACTATAGTACATCCCTTCATTTTACCGCTCACTAGGTCACTTATTGACAATCATGAATTTGCTTGCTCAGACCCAAGTTCAAGAACTACGCAGGATCAGGAGAACTTTGAGCATGTGACAAAACTTCAGTAGTAGACTCGTCTTCACTTCCAGTTCATGAGGATTTTTATTTCTGTGTACTTTGTTTTCTTTTCTTGTAATAAATCCAGACTTTTGTGATATTATGTACTTGTATAGTAAAAATGAAAATGTTATTATTTTATTGTGTTTGATTTTCTTGTACTGATAGCATACTATCAAAAATATATCGCCGTTTCTCATCACGTACCTGCACAATGTATTTTTATTAGCGATGAGATTATATATAAGATTCAATTATTTAATTTGAATGATGGTTGAGATTTATAGGATAAACTTATATTTTGTGTGTGTAAATCATATTTAAAATGTGGAATTATTGGGATTTTTGTTATTTTTTGAATCTTTATTTGTTTGGTATTTTCTTGACTCGGAAATTAAACATTTCGACTTGATTTGAATCTTTTAGATTTATATATATTTATTAAGAAGAAAATGTATTGAGTGTACTTCATTACACCATATGCTACAGAGCAAGCACATCTCGATAATATTATCTTTGCTTATAATAATGAATTTCATGTTAGAGCAAGCATATCTCGATGATATAATCTTTGCTTATAATGATGAATTTCATATTAGAACTTAATCTTAGTATATGCAAAAGATATTCATAATGAGTTGTGTAAGAAAAATTTTCTTCCGTAAAATTTCTAGCTCATCTAGCCACACTTTGTCAAGGTATTGTGGATGTCAAATTTGATTAAGATATAAATAATATTAATTTTTCGGACAATGTGAATGCTCTTAATTTGCTATATCTCATGTTATATGCTCACATAAAATAATTGATTTTTGACATATATTTGTGGTTGCTAAGAATAAATAACAACTTATGCATTTGAAAAACCTTTGCCAAATGAAATATTTTTGTCACATTTATAGGAAATTGGTACATACTAAATGAGTTCTTGAATGTGATATTTTTACAAGATTTAAAGAAAATATTTTGTTTCATTCATGAGTGAAATCACCAAAAGGGGGTGAATAGATAATATGCTAATCTAATTCGAAAAGTATTACAACAAAAAATTTCAATTACACAATCAATTTTCAATGAAGAGCTCTAGAACTTTTCGTCACAATCTCTTGAATAAGAGTTGAGCTGCATGATTGCCTTCTTACTTGAGTAAGTTAAAACGATAAACTAACAGCAAGTGTAATAGAGTAATGAGTATCAAGTGAATACAAAAGAACAAGTATGCGCAATATTAAGTAAATAAAATGTAAACAAGAGTGAGTAAGAGTGAGATAGAGTAGAAATCGCAAACACAAGAGATTTATTTTGAGATTCAAGTAAGTTGCTCTACGTTCCCGCCTTCACCACAATGACGGATTTCTACTATCTTTACAAGGCCTCAACAACTAGGATCCCATAAAACCCAAAGCATCAAATCCAATCTCAATCCTCAATACAATAGGAGAGTACAAAGAAGAAGAAGAAGAAGATTAAGATCACTTGGTGACCACAAGATCACAAACTCTCTCAATACAACTTCCTATAGGACAGATGGAGATTTGAGACTCAAGAAGTTTGTGAGAGAAAAATCAGTAAAAAGACTGAACTTTGTGAAAAAACACCTAGAGGGGGGTGAATAGGTGTTAGTGCTAATCTAAAAAACTAAATGCAAAACTAAGTGCGCTAATGACGGAAGCTAATGCAAATTATGCACAAACTAATACAATACAACAAGTGTAGCCGAATTTCCCTTACGAGGCTCTGAACTAACTCCCCTTGATTCCCCTTGAAATGGGTTGAGGCGCTATGTGAAGCTCTTGTTGGATGAGTATAAGTTAGGCACACACACAAGCAATCCAAGCAATATGAAATGCACACAATCAAGCCAAGCATATAAGAATGAATTGCAATATAAAAGATGCAAGGCAACACAAGCAATATATAAGATATGTATGCAATGAAAGAATGATGCTTGAATGAAATGATGTTTGCACAAAGTAAAGAGAGTAGAGTTGAGAGAAATTGGATCAAACGCTAACACAAAGATTTGTTTCGAGGTTCGAGTACCCAACTCTACATCCCCGCCTACACCACCGTGTAGGATTTCCCAATCCACTATAGGAGTACCGAACTCCTCTCTCAACCTTACAAAGCCACCGAGGCTATACAACCACAATCCACCTCTACCGAAGAGGGATACGGCCCGTAGCCAACAACAAACAATAACAACAACAACCTCTACCGAAGAGGCTCACAACAAACACAATCACCTCTACCAAAGAGGGATCCAAACCAATACCACTCCGATCACCTCTACCGAAGAGGGATTCACAAAAGCAAGGAGGGTTTACAATAAGTGGTTACAAAGACCACAACACAATCTTTCTTTCTTTTCTCTTTTCTTTTTCCACAAAAACAAGATCCTAATAGATTAGGATAGGTGATAGCTCAAGTGTGAAAAACTAGGTGTTTTTGGAAACAAGCAACAAAGAAAAACTACTTGGGAAATCTCTTGTATATGATAGAAATAAAAGATCAAATCAAAATCCAAAACCTAGTTTTCTTTGATTTTTCAAAAACCCAAAACAAATAAAGATGAGAAGTTTTTAAAGCCCAAAAACTCTTTTTAAAACTCTTTTAAACACTTCAGAAAACTGGAAATTTTTCTCTCAAAAACTTAGCCAAAATCCCCAAAGAGATGGGGTTTATATAGCCCCTATACAAAACTAGCCGTTAGGCTGATGTGGCAGCCTGACAGCCACCGGTCGACCGGTCCGGTCGACCGCCAACGGTCAGAATTATGACCGTTGGGCAACTGCGGTCGACCGGGCCCGGTCGACCCAGAAAACCAGAGAGCAGAGCTCTCAACTCGGTCGACCGTCCCGGTCGACCGTGTCTGTGCCTAACAGACGTGCACGTCTGTGCACGTCGGTCGACCCTAACGGTCGACCGGCCCTTGGTGCGGTCGACCGTCAGGGTCGACCGACCAGCCTGTCAGCACAAAAACAAGGTCAGAAAATTTGGAAAAATATTTTCTAAAAAATCTTTTATCTCTTTTAAATACCATAAAAATTGTTTTATCATTTTATATTGAAACTCAAACAAGTGATAAAAATTTCAAGACAATATATCAACATATCAATTCATTTTTGTGTCTTGCCAATTTTATCAAAAAACAAAACTTGTATTTTTGTCAAACTTGATTTTTTCAATAGGAAATCTGATTTTCCTAAAAACTTATAGAAATACAAAAACATGATATTTGAACATTATTAAGCATGATGCATATGGACATAGGTCTAATACACATTCAACAAATATATCATAGTTTTTGTCTTTAATTACAAAAATATGTTTTATACCAAAACATAAAACTACATGAATAGGTATGTCAAACTAAGTTTGTATAAGTCATATAAGCATGTATGTATATAGAGCACATCTAATATACATATAAAACATGTAAACTTGGTTTGATCAAACTATTCATGAAAACTCATATCGGTTAAACTAAAAACCGAAAAACCAATATCCAAACATGTGTGTGTTTTGTGCACTTGAGCATATCAACTATACTAAGCTTTACAAATGGATCTAAAACACACTAAACTAAACTAGGATACCTAAGTCTTCTTATCGATCTTCCATCTTCAAGTAGACTCGATCCCAAACGCGTGATCCTCCAAGTGCAAAGGTATGATCTTTAAGCTTTGGCGCCGGAATCAACATGGAAAGCTTCTAAACTCCTTGTTGAAGCTAATCACCAACTAATATCCTGTTAATGATCTGAAACTTAGAAACACAAGAATATTAGTAAACATAACTACATGAGTTGATCATCATCAAAACTAGAGTGGAAGGCCATTGGGCCAACAATCTCCCCCTTTTTGATGATGACAAAACTCATGGAGTTATATATGCATGGATTAAAGATAAGCTTCAAGGAAGCTCCCCTTAACTCATGCATAGGGATAAACAATAAATATATGCAATGAATATTAAACATGAAACATGCATATGCATAAACAATAAATGGTTCTAGATATCAAATGGAATATTCAAAACAAAATAAGCTCTAGATACCAATTACAAAGCAAACTCTATAAATCAATTAAACTTAGTATTCTTGAGATTCTTGAGATTAAAACATAATATATGCATAAACATAAGCATGCATATAAAACTTCATAAATCTTTCTCCCCCTTTTTGTCAATCATCAACAAAGGGGTAATCAAAACCATAAATAAAACGAGGGGTAAAAATCTTTCTTCCCTTTTATGTCAAACAAAAATAAAAGACAATGTTCTCCCCCTTTTTGTCTAAAACAAAAACAAAGTCAATAAGGGGTGACTTTAAAGACATGATATCAAATGAAAATATGTCAATGAAGCATCTTGATACCAAAAGAAAATAAACAAGGATAATAAGTGTTATATGCTATATACATTCATGAAGAGGAAGACACTAAGTTAGCTTCCCTACACATATGCATTACATGAAGGAGGGAAGTTAAGCCCTAATTCACATAACACACATTATGTAATGAATTAGAGGAGATGTGAAGCTCCCCCTACACACGTGTACCACATAACGAAGAGATGTTAAGCTCTTCAATACAAGATACACTCATCATGAATCTATATGCATATAGTCAATACAAATCAAAACTTTGAATATTTTCTTTAAACAAAATTTTGGAAATACAATTGTAATTAAACATAAGTCTTGAATTCTTAAACATGAATCTTGAAACCAAAACAAATTTTGAATTTCTTAAATATGATACCAATTGTAAATATTTTACCAATTGAAAAGATTTTACATAGAAACATTGATACCAATTGTAAGAATTGTTCATTTTAAAACAAAAAAAATTTGATGTTGATATCATATGTTTAAAATAACACTTTTAATCATAAAGTGTGGGAGTACAAATACCAATTGAAATACAAAATCAAATTTTCTCCCCCTTTATGAAATACAAACTAAAATATGCATAGTCTTGATACCAATTTAAAAGTAATCAATTGAAACAAAAGTGAAACTCAAGGTGTTGGGTCATGCTAGAGCTTGAGTAAACAAAAACTAAAATTGTGATTTTTTTTTTAACACAAATAAACCATATATGTATGAAAATTTAGATACCAATAGAAATTGATACCATTGAAATTGAAATCATACATACATACAAACAAATATGAGTATACAAGAGGATCAAAGATGATACCAATTGAAAGAGTTCAATGATACCAATTGACATAACAATAAAATCAAGTGTATATCTCATATAATCTACCACCCAATCAAGGTTCAAGTTTTAAATGATTTTCAATATAAGGTATACATGAACATGATCTCCCATCCAACCTCCCTTAGAAGGTAGGGGTTTTCAAAAATAGATTTGAAAATTTAGTTTTGTTTGAAATCTCTACCATATGAAGAATATCGCAACTAGTTAAATGGAAAAATTTGTTAACTAGTACGAAATCCTTCAAGCAAGGAATAAAACAAAATTGTTTTTCATAAACATGGAATCCACATCATGTCAAACACTCAAGTTCAATTAGGCATAAATAAGACTCATGAAAACAAAACATGAGCAAGCAATAAATGTGAGTGTAAAAATAAATATGAAGATCATAATCATGAAAATTAGGCAATAAGCTCAATTATTCCTTAAAACACGAAATCATCAAAACTATCTAATTTTCAAGGCATATGTATGTCTAATACAAACTAAAGTATACATACATATCCAAAACATAAAGAGTCCACAAAATATATGCATTAAGGCACGTGGCTCAAAAGGATACTCATGTATAGTCAATAGTTTGGATAAGATGGACATATACATGAAGTTAAATATAAACACAAAAACATGAATCATGAATAACTAATTTTTATTAAAGCAATATTCATTTCAAGGTATATGTATGATTTGTCAACATGAAGTATACATACATATCCCTAAACACATTGAGTCCATATATTATATAGATTTGCATGAAAGGCAAATGACTCAAGGGGTACACATGTATATCTTAAAGTTTGGCAATACAAACATATACATGAAGTGAAAAATCATAAAACAAATCCAAAAATGGAATACAAGTTTAAAATGCATGAATCATCAAAACTAGACTATACTAGCACATCTAATGGGTTCAAATAAGCAATCAAGCCCAAACATATATAGATTTATTTGTGGCCCACTATATGCACAAGTATATACCTAGTTTTAGTGAAAACTAACATTTAAACATGTAATCTTAACATGAAGCATCAAAACACAAAATAAAAATCAACATGAAAAACTTAAACATGATTATTATGAATATCCACATGTTATTAGATTTATGATGTACATGATGGCTAATCAATATGAGAACACAAATAATAATCCATCTTAAACATGGGTGTCTCAAATACTATACATGTGTATCAAGAATCTAATTAACATGGCATTTTCATACTAATCACTAACAATGAACATGCTATAAACAATGAATATTAAAAGCATGTAAACAATAAATAAGGAGTTAGAGATTCGATACCAAAACCAATGAGGGCACCGCTCTAGTTCTCCAAACCAAGGTGGTCCTCCCACCAAATCTTCCCTTGAAAGTTATGCATCCAATTGATTTCCTTTAAGTACGGAACGCATCCACTCCAAGGTGTCATCACTCTCACGTCATGTGAGAGCCCACACCTACATCAAAAATAATAGGAGGGGTGGTCTTTGGTACCCATATCTTCTTGGGTCCATGGGGGTTAGTACCTTCTCTAACCCAAACAAATTTCTTTGCTAAATTTGAAACATTTAATCTATCATAACAAAATTTAGCAAGATGGCCTTTTCGGCCACAATGTGTACATGTGTACACATGAGCATACTTGTGTTGATGGTGTCCGTGTGAAGCATGTGTATGCCGTGATGGGTGTGCATGCATAAAGGATGGAACTTGTTTCTTTCGAACCAAGGTTTCCAACCGTGAGTGGTTCATGGCACATTGGCTCATAGTGGAGCCCAAACAATCTACTCTCTTCTTTAACATACAAATATCATCAATAATTTTAGAAGAAGAGGTACATGCATTAGGTAGACTAGATGAAGAAGCTACACTAGCATGGCAAACATGTGCATCAATTTTATTTTGCAAAACAATATTCTTATCTAAACAAACATTCAACTCATTTGAAATAGAAATGATTTTGTTTTTCAAAGCAACATTCTCTTTTAAAACAAAATCAACTTTAGAAGACAAATTTTCATTTTTCTTCAAAAGAGTTTCACAATCATTTTTAGACTTTAAAAATTTATTTTCTTTTAAGCAAGTTCCAATTGAGATCTCAATGAATCCCTTTCATTATAGACCTCAACCTTTTCTTGCAAAACACAATCAAGTCTAGAATGCAGACACTTATTTTCTTTTTCAATTTCTAGACTTTTCTTTTTCAAAATCTTATATTTTTCAATTAGTTTTTCACAAACAATAGATAGTTCTTCATTCAAAGCATGGGGATCAACAATATCATCACATGAAGAACTAGCATCATAATCACTATCTAGGTGGGATTCCGAATGTACCTCAAGGGAGTCATTCCCTTGGACCATGAAGCATTGTGGATCGGATTCTCCACTAGATTCCTCTTCTTGAATTTGAACTTGAAGCTCCGAGGTGGTGGTGGTTGTCAATTTGTTCCACACTGCAAAGGCGAAATCAAAGTTAGAAACACATAAGAGATAATCTTTAGGAAGAGTGCTTCTAATGGCCTCTAGGGCTTGTGCATTGGCCCCTATATGATTACCATCACCAAGATAACATCTCTTGGTGGCGGCAAGGAAGACATGCAAACCTAGGGTCTTTAGGTACATGGACATCCTATACTTCCAAACATCAATGTTGGAAGGGTCAAAGCTAGGAGGGGTCATGAAGTCCATGGTAAACTATATATGAATGTGCAAACAAACAAATGCAAATGAGATTAGCAAGCAAATGGATCACTCCTAGGATGTTAAGCCTAAGTATCAGGAGCACTAGCTCTGATACCAATTGAAAAAACACCTAGAGGGGGGGTGAATAGGTGTTAGTGCTAATCTAAAAAACTAAATGCAAAACTAAGTGCGCTAATGACGGAAGCTAATGCAAATTATGCACAAACTAATACAATACAACAAGTGTAGCCGAATTCCCCTTGCGAGGCTCTGGACTAACTCCCCTTGATTCCCCTTGAAATGGGTTGAGGCGCTATGTGAAGCTCTTGTTGGATGAGTATAAGTTAGGCACACACACACAAGCAATCCAAGCAATATGAAATGCACACAATCAAGCCAAGCATATAAGAATGAATTGCAATATAAAAGATTCAAGGCAACACAAGCAATATATAAGATATGTATGCAATGAAAGAATGATGCTTGAATGAAATGATGCTTGCACAAAGTAAAGAGAGTAGAGTTGAGAGAAATTGGATCAAACGCTAACACAAAGATTTGTTTCGAGGTTCGAGTACCCAACTCTACATCCCTGCCTACACCACCGTGTAGGATTTCCCAATCCACTATAGGAGTACCGAACTCCTCTCTCAACCTTACAAAGCCACCGAGGCTATACAACCACAATCCACCTCTACCGAAGAGGGATACGGCCCGTAACCAACAACAAACAATAACAACAACAACCTCTACCGAAGAGGCTCACAACAAACACAATCACCTCTACCAAAGAGGGATCCAAACCAATACCACTCCGATCACCTCTACCGAAGAGGGATTCACAAAAGCAAGGAGGGTTTACAATAAGTGGTTACAAAGACCACAAACACAATCTTTCTTTCTTTTCTCTTTTCTTTTTCCACAAAAACAAGATCCTAATAGATTAGGATAGGTGATAGCTCAAGTGTGGAAAACTAGGTGTTTTTGGAAACAAGCAACAAAGAAAAACTACTTGGGAAATCTCTTGTATATGATAGAAATAAAAGATCAAATCAAAATCCCAAACCTAGTTTTCTTTGATTTTCCAAAAACCCAAAACAAATAAAGATGAGAAGTTTTTAAAGCCCAAAAACTCTTTTTAAAACTCTTTTAAACACTTCAGAAAACTGGAAATTTTTCTCTCAAAAAACTTGGCCAAATCCCCAAAGAGATGGGGTTTATATAGCCCCTATACAAAACTAGCCGTTAGGCTGATGTGGCAGCCTGACAGGCCACCGGTCGACCGGTCCGGTCGACCGCCAACGGTCAGAATTATGACCGTTGGGCAACTGCGGTCGACCGGCCCGGTCGACCCAGAAAACCAGAGAGCAGAGCTCTCAACTCGGTCGACCGTCCCGGTCGACCGTGTCTGTGCCTAACAGACGTGCACGTCTGTGCACGTCGGTCGACCCTAACGGTCGACCGGCCCTTGGTGCGGTCGACCGTCAGGGTCGACCGACCAGCCTGTCAGCACAAAAACAAGGTCAGAAAATTTGGAAAAATATTTTCTAAAAATCTTTTATCTCTTTTAAAAATACCATAAAAATTGTTTTATCATTTTATATTGAAACTCAAACAAGTGATAAAATTTCAAGACAATATATCAACATATCAATTCATTTTTGTGTCTTGCCAATTTATCAAAAAACAAACTTGTATTTTTGTCAAACTTGATTTTTTCAATAGGAAATCTGATTTTCCTAAAAACTTATAGAAATACAAAAACATGATATTTGAACATTATTAAGCATGATGCATATGGACATAGGTCTAATACACATTCAACAAATATATCATAGTTTTTGTCTTTAATTACAAAATATGTTTTATACCAAACATAAAACTACATGAATAGGTATGTCAAACTAAGTTTGTATAAGTCATATAAGCATGTATGTATATAGAGCACATCTAATATACATATAAAACATGTAAACTTGTTTTGATCAAACTATTCATGAAAACTCATATCGGTTAAACTAAAAACCGAAAAACCAATATCCAAACATGTGTGTGTTTTGTGCACTTGAGCATATCAACTATACTAAGCTTTACAAATGGATCTAAAACACACTAAACTAAACTAGGATACCTAAGTCTTCTTGTCGATCTTCCATCTTCAAGTAGACTCGATCCCAAACGCGTGATCCTCCAAGTGCAAAGGTATGATCTTTAAGCTTTGGCACCGGAATCAACATGGAAAGCTTCTAAACTCCTTGTTGAAGCTAATCACCAACTAATATCCTGTTAATGATCTGAAACTTAGAAACACAAGAATATTAGTAAACATAACTACATGAGTTGATCATCATCAAAACTAGAGTGGAAGGCCATTGGGCCAACAATCTCCCCCTTTTTGATGATGACAAAACTCATGGAGTTATATATGCATGGATTAAAGATAAGCTTCAAGGAAGCTCCCCCTTAACTCATGCATAGGGATAAACAATAAATATATGCAATGAATATTAAACATGAAACATGCATATTCATAAACAATAAATGGTTCTAGATATCAAATGGAATATTCAAAACAAAATAAGCTCTAGATACCAATTACAAAGCAAACTCTATAAATCAATTAAACTTAGTATTCTTGAGATTCTTGAGATTAAAACATAATATATGCATAAACATAAGCATGCATATAAAACTTCATAAATCTTTCTCCCCCTTTTTGTCAATCATCAACAAAGGGTAATCAAAACCATAAATAAAATGAGGGGTAAAAATCTTTCTTCCCTTTTATGTCAAACAAAACAATAAAAGACAATGTTCTCCCCCTTTTTGTCTAAAACAAAAACAAAGTAAATAAGGGGTGACTTTAAAAACATGATATCAAATGAAAATATGTCAATGAAGCATCTTGATACCAAAAGAAAATAAACAAGGATAATAAGTGTTATATGCTATATACATTCATGAAGAGGAAGACGCTAAGTTAGCTTCCCTACACATATGCATTACATGAAGGAGGGAAGTTAAGCCCTAATTCACATAACACACATTATGTAATGAATAAGAGGAGATGTGAAGCTCCCCCTACACACGTGTACCACATAACGAAGAGATGTTAAGCTCTTCAATACAAGATACACTCATCATGAATCTATATGCATATAGTCAATACAAATCAAAACTTTGAATATTTTCTTTAAACAAAATTTTAGAAATACCAATTGTAATTAAACATAAGTCTTGAATTCTTAAACCTGAATCTTGGAACCAAAACAAATTTTGAATTTCTTAAATATGATACCAATTGTAAATATTTTACCAATTGAAAAGATTTTACATAGAAACATTGATACCAATTGTAAGAATTGTTCATTTTAAAACAAAAAAAATTTGATGTTGATATCATATGTTTAAAATAACACTTTTAATCATAAAGTGTGGGAGTACAAATACCAATTGAAATACAAAATCAAATTTTCTCCCCCTTTATGAAATACAAACTAAAATATGCATAGTCTTGATACCAATTTAAAAGTAATCAATTGAAACAAAAGTGAAACTCAAGGTGTTGGGTCATGCTAGAGCTTGAGTAAACAAAAACTAAAATTTGTGATTTTTGTTTTTAACACAAATAAACCATATATGTATGAAAATTTAGATACCAATAGAAATTGATACCATTGAAATTGAAATCATACATACATACAAAACAAATATGAGTATACAAGAGGATCAAAGATGATACCAATTGAAAGAGTTCAATGATACCAATTGACATAACAATAAAATCAAGTGTATATCTCATATAATCTACCACCCAATCAAGGTTCAAGTTTTAAATGATTTTCAATATAAGGCATACATGAACATGATCTCCCATCCAACCTCCCTTAGAAGGTAGGGGTTTTCAAAAATAGATTTGAAAATTTAGTTTTGTTTGAAAATCTCTACCATATGAAGAATATCGCAACTAGTTAAATGGAAAAATTTGTTAACTAGTACGAAATCCTTCAAGCAAGGAATAAAACAAAATTATTTTTCATAAACATGGAATCCACATCATGTCAAACACTCAAGTTCAATTAGGCATAAATAAGACTCATGAAAACAAAACATGAGCAAGCAATAAAAGTGAGTGTAAAAATAAAATATGAAGATCATAATCATGAAAATTAGGCAATAAGCTCAATTATTCCTTAAAACACGAAATCATCAAAACTATCTAATTTTCAAGGCATATGTATGTCTAATACAAACTAAAGTATACATACATATCCAAAACATAAAGAGTCCACAAAATATATGCATTAAGGCACGTGGCTCAAAAAGGATACTCATGTATAGTCAATAGTTTGGATAAGATAGACATATACATGAAGTTAAATATAAACACAAAAACATGAATCATGAATAACTAAATTTTTATTAAAGCAATATTCATTTCAAGGTAATGTATGATTTGTCAAACATGAAGTATACATACATACCCCTAAACACAATTGAGTCCATATATTATATAGATTTGCATGAAAGGCAAATGACTCAAGGGGTACACATGTATATCTTAAAGTTTGGCAATACAAACATATACATGAAGTGAAAAATCATAAAACAAATCCAAAAATGGGAATACAAGTTTAAAATGCATGAATCATCAAAACTAGACTATACTAGCACATCTAATGGGTTCAAATAAGCAATCAAGCCCAAACATATATAGATTTATTTGTGGCCCACTATATGCACAAGTATATGCCTAGTTTTAGTGAAAACTAACATTTAAACATGTAATCTTAACATGAAGCATCAAAACACAAATAAAAATCAACATGAAAAACTTAAACATGATTATTATGAATATCCACATGTTATTAGATTTATGATGTACATGATGGCTAATCAAATATGAGAATACAAATAATAATCCATCTTAAACATGGGTGTCTCAAATACTATACATGTGTATCAAGAATCTAATTAACATGGCATTTTCATACTAATCACTAAATAATGAAACATGCTATAAACAATGAATATTAAAAGCATGTAAACAATAAATAAGGAGTTAGAGATTCGATACCAAAACCAATGAGGGCACCGCTCTAGTTCTCCAAACCAAGGTGGTCGTCCCACCAAATCTTCCCTTGAAAGTGATGCATCCAATTGATTTCCTTTAAGTACGGAACGCATCCACTCCAAGGTGTCATCACTCTCACGTCATGTGAGAGCCCACACCTACATCAAAAATAATATGAGGGGTGGTCTTTGGTACCCTTATCTTCTTGGTCCATGGGGGTTAGTACCTTCTCTAACCCAAACAAATTTCTTTGCTAAATTTGAAACATTTAATCTATCATAACAAAATTTAGCAAGATGGCCTTTTCGGCCACAATGTGTACATGTGTACACATGAGCATACTTGTGTTGATGGTGTCCGTGTGAAGCATGTGTATGCCGTGATGGGTGTGCATGCATAAAGGATGGAACTTGTTTTCTTTCGAACCAAGGTTTCCAACCGTGAGTGGTTCATGGCACATTGGCTCATAGTGGAGCCCAAACAATCTACTCTCTTCTTTAACATACAAATATCATCAATAATTTTAGAAGAAGAGGTACATGCATTAGGTAGACTAGATGAAGAAGCTACACTAGCATGGCAAACATGTGCATCAATTTTATTTTGCAAAACAATATTCTTATCTAAACAAACATTCAACTCATTTGAAATAGAAATGATTTTGTTTTTCAAAGCAACATTCTCTTTTAAAAAAAATCAACTTTAGAAGACAAATTTTCATTTTTCTTCAAAAGAGTTTCACAATCATTTTTAGACTTTAAAAATTTATTTTCTTTTAAAGCAAGTTCCAATTGAGATCTCAATGATCCCTTTCATTATAGACCTCAACCTTTTCTTGCAAAACACAATCAAGTCTAGAATGCATACACTTATTTTCTTTTTCAATTTCTAGACTTTTCTTTTTCAAAATCTTATATTTTTCAATTAGTTTTTCACAAACAATAGATAGTTCTTCATTCAAAGCATAGGGATCAACAATATCATCACATGAAGAACTAGCATCATAATCACTATCTAGGTGGGATTCCGAATGTACCTCAAGGAGTCATTCCCTTGGACCATGAAGCATTGTGGATCGGATTCTCCACTAGATTCCTCTTCTTGAATTTGAACTTGAAGCTCCGAGGTGGTGGTGGTTGTCAATTTATTCCACACTGCAAAGGCGGAATCAAAGTTAGAAACACATAAGAGATAATCTTTAGGAAGAGTGCTTCTAATGGCCTCTAGGGCTTGTGCATTGGCCCCTATATGATTACCATCACCAAGATAACATCTCTTGGTGGCGACAAGGAAGACATGCAAACCTAAGGTCTTTAGGTACATGGACATCCTATACTTCCAAACATCAATGTTGGAAGGGTCAAAGCTAGGAGGGGTCATGAAGTCCATGGTAAACTATATATGAATGTGCAAACAAATAAATGCAAATGAGATTAGCAAGCAAATGGATCACTCCTAGGATGTTAAGCCTAAGTATCAGGAGCACTAGCTCTGATACCAATTGAAAAAACACCTAGAGGGGGGGTGAATAGGTGTTAGTGCTAATCTAAAAAACTAAATGCAAAACTAAGTGCGTTAATGACGGAAGCTAATGCAAATTATGCACAAACTAATACAATACAACAAGTGTAGCCGAATTCCCTTGCGAGGCTCTGGACTAACTCCCCTTGATTCCCCTTGAAATGGGTTGAGGCGCTATGTGAAGCTCTTGTTGGATGAGTATAAGTTAGGCACACACACACAAGCAATCCAAGCAATATGAAATGCACACAATCAAGCCAAGCATATAAGAATGAATTGCAATATAAAAGATGCAAGGCAACACAAGCAATATATAAGATATGTATGCAATGAAAGAATGATACTTGAATGAAATGATGCTTGCACAAAGTAAAGAGAGTAGAGTTGAGAGAAATTGGATCAAACGCTAACACAAAGATTTGTTTCGAGGTTCGAGTACCCAACTCTACATCCCTGCCTACACCACCGTGTAGGATTTCCCAATCCACTATAGGAGTACCGAACTCCTCTCTCAACCTTACAAAGCCACCGAGGCTATACAACCACAATCCACCTCTACCGAAGAGGGATACGGCCCGTAGCCAACAACAAACAATAACAACAACAACCTCTACCGAAGAGGCTCACAACAAACACAATCACCTCTACCAAAGAGGGATCCAAACCAATACCACTCCGATCACCTCTACCGAAGAGGGATTCACAAAAGCAAGGAGGGTTTACAATAAGTGGTTACAAAGACCACAAACACAATCTTTCTTTCTTTTCTCTTTTCTTTTTCCACAAAAACAAGATCCTAATAGATTAGGATAGGTGATAGCTCAAGTGTGGAAAACTAGGTGTTTTTGAAAACAAGCAACAAAGAAAAACTACTTGGGAAATCTCTTGTATATGATAGAAATAAAAGATCAAATCAAAATCCCAAAACCTAGTTTTCTTTGATTTTCCAAAAACCCAAAACAAATAAAGATGAGAAGTTTTTAAAGCCCAAAAACTCTTTTTAAAACTCTTTTAAACACTTCAGAAAACTGGAAATTTTTCTCTCAAAAAACTTGGCCAAAATCCCCAAAGAGATGGGGTTTATATAGCCCCTATACAAAACTAGCCGTTAGGCTGATGTGGCAGCCTGACAGGCCACCGGTCGACCGGTCCGGTTGTAACGCCCCGATCCCGCGGGTACGGGGACGTCACTGCAACGTATATACGTAGGTCAGAACTACCCTCCCGTATATACGCTAAGCATCAGTACAGACAAGAATCAGAGTACGGAAGTAAGTGGTGCATTATACATTCCAACACATGAATACAATCACGGAGTTATCACCAGAAGTGATCCAATATTACATGAATATCACATCACTAATATGCACAAATGCGAGAATACAAGGAAATATACAAGTATGAACAGTATGAAAGGCACTCACGAGTTTAAAAGAAAAACTCGAGAGACTCACAAGGGGGCCTGGAAGGATGGAGCTCTGGATGATCGGCTGGGGATCCACGCTACCGCTGCGCTACTCTGATCCGCAAGGGGGAGAATCTACACGCTCCAAGCTCCATGACCTGGACATGAGGATCCAGGGGAGTCAAATGATACTCCCCAGGCGAGTGGTGAAGCAAAACCAAGTGGCGAGCAAGGGTGAGTACATGTCATGTAAAGCCAAGGACAAGCAATCTGATTGTATGGCTTCAGATTACGGTTCCATGAGACTAGTACATCGAAGGAATAATCCAAACAAGAAAACCTTCATCTATATACCTTTATCTCATGTCACCATAACCCAAGCCCATTCAACCCGACTGTTCTCAGGCATGATAAGATAATGAACAAGAGGCAAGTGAATACAATGGATAAAGCAGAATATGAGCAGATAATACGATAATACTCATAAAACCGGAAATCCGAAGTAAAATCCCGGACAAGCAAATATAGTAAGGCACAACACAGATTCATAGCCGTTTAAGTTGCAAGCTTTAGTATGCGTCCCATTCCACATACCTCCACTTACAACTTAAAGAGCCGGTTATTATGACACTTTATTATTACTCGTCTTACCCTGATATCTAGCTATGTGAACTAGCGTCCCAACGCACATAGATCCATATCCGAGTAAAACAAGGTTGTTATTGGAAACCAGCGGGGGTATCAACGAACTATGTTTACAGTGGGTCCCGTACATACCCGGGACCACGGCCCAGGATTGTTCCGTTGCATGGTAACGGAAACCAGCCGCAAGGCTAACAGGAGGGACTTATGTATGCCCTTATCATGATGGTACCAGTAATGAGGGAGCCAGCTCTCCCCTCGGTCCCCTGGAGGCCCACAGGTCAGACCGGAACATGTAGTTGCACAACATTCCTAAAAGCCACTGTAAACACGAACACATATTGATATCCGCATGTTTCCCCCGACCCAATACAAGTTGGTCCTTTTTAGGATTCATTAGTTTAATTATCACTTTACGGGAATAACTGGAACAGGACATGATCAGGAAATCAGGAGTACATAAGTACTATATAGTCAGGTCACTGCATGTAAAGCAGGAAAACAAGTCACTGATCATGATACAGGATAATAAGGTAAGGTTCCCGTAAAGGTGATAATCACAAGTCAAGTATATCATGCTAGGTGTCAAGTGATAGCATGACAGGGTGATGATATTTAGTAAACAACCAAGCATATCAAAGGATTGATAATAGTCGGGTTAAGTCATGGCAAGAGATTGATAATAGTCAGGGCAAGTCATAGCATAACTAAAGGGTCTTGCCAAATAGTAGCATGGCAGGTGGTCAGGTGATAACACACTAGATGGTCAGGTGATATACATGTGTTAAATAAAAGCATGCAACTGACTAGTCTGAGGTAATGGTATGGCAAGGTAACATAAAAGTAACCCAAAGTACAACGACCACGAAGGGTCGACCACGCATAGTATAAAACAGTAAAAGATATAGAACATGAAATAAAATGCATGGAGACTAGAACGAGAATATTTGCATAATCAATGAAATAGGGAGCAAGAGGGTAGCGAGCGAGAACACTCGCCTGAATCACCAGAAACGCCGAAAGGTCCGAAATTCACGGAATTCGGGATGCGCCATAATATATGATATATAAATATGTAGAGTGAAGAGGAGAGAGAAAGAGAGAAGGGAAGATGATGTTTGTCAATAGACAAGTCAAGCAATACCAATATATGATATAAGACTCAAGGATATGGTTCATATTCAAGAAAGAAATCAACTATAACAGACAGCCAAAGTTAGTCGACTAGGTGGAAAGAGTAGTCGACTAATAAAGGGGTTAGTCGACTAACAGTCTGGTATAGTCGACTAAAACTGGGTTCCAGAGAGTTGGAATTCTGTTTCAGGAAAAGTTAGTCGACTAGGTGGAAAGGGTAGTCGACTAACAATGATTTCAAGTCGACTAACAGACACTCTAAGTCGACTAAAACTGTGTAACAGAGAGTTGGGTTTCTGATTCAGGAAAAGTTAGTCGACTAGGGTCAAGGGAGCAGTCGACTAATAGAGGTTTCCAGTCGACTAATAAATAACCTAAGTCGACTAAAACTGTGTTCTAGAAAAGGTTAGTTCCAACTAAGGGTTTCAAGTCGACTAGTCCTTAGGTCAAGTCGACTAATCGACTGGAAACAGCACACAGAACAGATTTGTGATGGTTTTGTTTGATGATCTAAAAATATGATTTTGATGGCACAAGTATACATGAATTGTAAACAAAAGTATACTAGGAATTAGCCAAGTCTTGATGAGTAGAAATACTCACCAAAAGGAGTGGTTGATGATGGAGTGATGGTGGTGGTGATGGAAGTTGATGATGAAGAAGAAGGTGGGATTAGTGGTTTTGTTGTTGGTGTTGGTGAGAAGAAGTGGTGGCCGAAATTCGGGGGTCTCTCGCTGGAGTCGTGGTGGCCGGAGGCGCCGGTGGAGGTGGTGGAGGTGAAGGAGATGTTGGAGGTTAGGGTTTTGGTGAAGAGAAGAAAGAGAAAGATGAAGTGAAAATGAATGAAGAAGGAGAAGGAAAAGTATTTATAGGTTTTAGATTTGTGAAGGAGGTGCAAATAATTAAAAGAGAGGGGGGTTTTTGTAAAGTGGGGAGGTGAGGTGTCTCTCCTAGCCACACTTGGCTGGCCATGGAAGAGAGAGAAAAAGAGAGCATTAATGGTGGGAGTTGGTGGAAGATGGAATTTTGGAAAAGATTGGAATTTTGGAAAATGGAATTCTTGTGGATTGTGGAGGAAGGAAGAGAAAGAAAATAGGAAAAGGAAAAGAAAATGGAAAAGGGAAATTATTCTCTTGGAAGAGAAAATGAAAAATAATGAAAGTGGCGGATTCCCGGGATTCGGTTGCGGATGCGGAAATCTTTCGGGAAAATACCGGAATCGTCCGAAATTCAAGTATCTCGGAACGACCCAAAATAATTATCAAAAATCAAGAATATTAATCTAAGAATTATAGTGAAATCCGTTTTAAGAAATACTTTACAGTTTTAAAACTAAAAATCCCGGAATCAGTTAGCTACCGACTCCGATGGAATTTTCATAAATTCATAAAATCCTCAGAAAAAGTATGTAGATAGAAAATATGATTTTAAGAAATAATGTCTCAAGGTACTTGTAGAAATTCTAAACCGTTTGTAAACTAAAAATCTGGGAATCGGTCAGCGGCACTGGCCGACACCGGTTTTGAAGATATTCTTTTTAATTGAGGAAAATTCCAGAAAATCATATAAAATATATAATATTGGAAAATGATATTTGAAACAGAAATCGGTCAAATCAGAATACCGGAAAGACCAAATTGAGTAATACACTAGGATCGGGTCTTCGGTTCAGACTAGGGCTGACTCCGAGACCACGAATCCAAATTTAAGACAAAACAATCATATAAACAATTCATAATACAAAATAAGTACAGAAGGTAAATCGAAAAAATACGATCAAAAATCTGAATACGCAATTAAGTACGTATTCCGGGAGCGGGGTGTTACAATCCATCCACCTTACAAAAAATTGCGTCCTCGCAATTTCGATAAGGGGTAAATTGAACACAAAGGGGACATGGGTGGAATTTATACCAATTAAGATATGAAGCACTATAGGTAGGGCTCTCAAGTCGACTGAATAATAATCATCCTCCGCACTTCCGGCTGTATAAATCTGCATACTTGATAATCTTCCGAGAATAAGCCAGAATACTGAAGATAAAGGAAACCCTGATAGTCCTGAGCATAATAATAAAGAAGACCGATAATTAAGAATCCCGAATATCAGGCATCAATCACTCTGAACGATATAGTAGAGAATGTAGAATATCTGTAGAGAATGCCGACTACTGTCTTGTGAAAGATAGCCAGATCAAGGTCGATCTGGAGAATACCAAGCTTCATAGAATCCACCGAAGAGATCACATAATAGCTTCATGCAGAACCAGCCACTACCTCTCTAGTCTAATCATATCTTAAGTTGGCATAAAGGCTTCATAAAACCAAAACAGGGAAAGGACAGGAGGGATTAGGAATCAAAGGAAGGATGGTCAAGAATTAGATAACTCTGCACTTGTAGTTGGAATGTATAACCAAGACTCAAGTATTCCAGTTGCAAATTTCTTTACCATTAATTTGCCCTCTGGACGTACTGAGGAAGTTAGAGCCTAAGCTCTGATACCATCCTGTAACGCCCCGATCCCGCGGGTACGGGGACGTCACTGCAACGTATATACGTAGGTCAGAACTACCCTCCTGTATATACGCTAAGCATCAGTACAGACAAGAATCAGAGTACGGAAGTAAGTGATGCATTATACATTCCAACACATGAATACAATCACGGAGTTATCACCAGAAGTGATCCAATATTACATGAATATCACATCACTAATATGCGCAAATGCGAGAATACAAGGAAATATACAAGTATGAACAGTATGAAAGGCACTCACGAGTTTAAAAGAAAAACTCGAGAGACTCACAAGGGGGCCTGGAAGGATGGAGCTCTGGATGATCGGCTGGGGATCCACGCTACCGCTGCGCTACTCTGATCCGCAAGGGGGAGAATCTACACGCTCCAAGCTCCATGACCTGGACATGAGGATCCAGGGGAGTCAAATGATACTCCCCAGGCGAGTGGTGAAGCAAAACCAAGTGGCGAGCAAGGGTGAGTACATGTCATGTAAAGCCAAGGACAAGCAATCTGATTGTATGGCTTCAGATTACGGTTCCATGAGACTAGTACATCGAAGGAATAATCCAAACAAGAAAACCTTCATCTATATACCTTTATCTCATGTCACCATAACCCAAGCCCATTCAACCCGACTGTTCTCAGGCATGATAAGATAATGAACAAGAGGCAAGTGAATACAATGGATAAAGCAGAATATGAGCAGATAATACGATAATACTCATAAAACCGGAAATCCGAAGTAAAATCCCGGACAAGCAAATATAGTAAGGCACAACACAGATTCATAGCCGTTTAAGTTGCAGGCTTTAGTATGCGTCCCATTCCACATACCTCCACTTACAACTTAAAGAGCCGGTTATTATGACACTTTATTATTACTCGTCTTACCCTGATATCTAGCTATGTGAACTAGCGTCCCAACGCACATAGATCCATATCCGAGTAAAACAAGGTTGTTATTGGAAACCAGCGGGGGTATCAACGAACTATGTTTACAGTGGGTCCCGTACATACCCGGGACCACGGCCCAGGATTGTTTCGTTGCATGGTAACGGAAACCAGCCGCAAGGCTAACAGGAGGGACTTATGTATGCCCTTATCATGATGGTACCAGTAATGAGGGAGCCAGCTCTCCCCTCGGTCCCCTGGAGGCCCACAGGTCAGACCGGAACATGTAGTTGCACAACATTCCTAAAAGCCACTGTAAACACGAACACATATTGATATCCGCATGTTTCCCCCGACCCAATACAAGTTGGTCCTTTTTAGGATTCATTAGTTTAATTATCACTTTACGGGAATAACTGGAACAGGACATGATCAGGAAATCAGGAGTACATAAGTACTATATAGTCAGGTCACTGCATGTAAAGCAGGAAAACAAGTCACTGATCATGATACAGGATAATAAGGTAAGGTTCCCGTAAAGGTGATAATCACAAGTCAAGTATATCATGCTGGGTGTCAAGTGATAGCATGACAGGGTGATGATATTTAGTAAACAACCAAGCATATCAAAGGATTGATAATAGTCGGGTTAAGTCATGGCAAGAGATTGATAATAGTCAGGGCAAGTCATAGCATAACTAAAGGGTCTTGCCAAATAGTAGCATGGCAGGTGGTCAGGTGATAACACACTAGATGGTCAGGTGATATACATGTGTTAAATAAAAGCATGCAACTGACTAGTCTGAGGTAATGGTATGGCAAGGTAACATAAAAGTAACCCAAAGTACAACGACCACGAAGGGTCGACCACGCATAGTATAAAACAGTAAAAGATATAGAACATGAAATAAAATGCATGGAGACTAGAACGAGAATATTTGCATAATCAATGAAATAGGGAGCAAGAGGGTAGCGAGCGAGAACACTCGCCTGAATCACCAGAAACGCCGAAAGGTCCGAAATCCACGGAATTCGGGATGCGCCATAATATATGGTATATAAATATGTAGAGTGAAGAGGAGAGAGAAAGAGAGAAGGGAAGATGATGTTTGTCAATAGACAAGTCAAGCAATACCAATATATGATATAAGACTCAAGGATATGGTTCATATTCAAGAAAGAAATCAACTATAACAGACAGCCAAAGTTAGTCGACTAGGTGGAAAGAGTAGTCGACTAATAAAGGGTTAGTCGACTAACAGTCTGGTATAGTCGACTAAAACTGGGTTCCAGAGAGTTGGAATTCTGTTTCAGGAAAAGTTAGTCGACTAGGTGGAAAGGGTAGTCGACTAACAATGATTTCAAGTCGACTAACAGACACTCTAAGTCGACTAAAACTGTGTAACAGAGAGTTGGGTTTCTGATTCAGGAAAAGTTAGTCGACTAGGGTCAAGGGAGCAGTCGACTAATAGAGGTTTCCAGTCGACTAATAAATAACCTAAGTCGACTAAAACTGTGTTCTAGAAAAGGTTACGTTCCAACTAAGGGTTTCAAGTCGACTAGTCCTTAGGTCAAGTCGACTAATCGACTGGAAACAGCACACAGAACAGATTTGTGATGGTTTTGTTTGATGATCTAAAAATATGATTTTGATGGCACAAGTATACATGAATTTAAACAAAAGTATACTAGGAATTAGCCAAGTCTTGATGAGTAGAAATACTCACCAAAAGGAGTGGTTGATGATGGAGTGATGGTGGTGGTGATGGAAGTTGATGATGAAGAAGAAGGTGGGATTAGTGGTTTTGTTGTTGGTGTTGGTGAGAAGAAGTGGTGGCCGGAATTCGGGGGTCTCTCGCCGGAGTCGTGGTGGCCGGAGGCGCCGGTGGAGGTGGTGGAGGTGAAGGAGATGTTGGAGGTTAGGGTTTTGGTGAAGAGAAGAAAGAGAAAGATGAAGTGAAAATGAATGAAGAAGGAGAAGGAAAAGTATTTATAGGTTTTAGATTTTGTGAAGGAGGTGCAAATAATTAAAAGAGAGGGGGGTTTTTGTAAAGTGGGGAGGTGAGGTGTCTCTCCTAGCCACACTTGGCTGGCCATGGAAGAGAGAGAAAAAGAGAGCATTAATGGTGGGAGTTGGTGGAAGATGGAATTTTGGAAAAGATTGGAATTTTGGAAAATGGAATTCTTGTGGATTGTGGAGGAAGGAAGAGAAAGAAAATAGGAAAAGGAAAAGAAAATGGAAAAGGGAAATTATTCTCTTGGAAGAGAAAATGAAAAATAATGAAAGTGGCGGATTCCCGGGATTCGGTTGCGGATGCGGAAATCTTTCGGGAAAATACCGGAATCGTCCGAAATTCAAGTATCTCGGAACGACCCGAAATAATTATCAAAAATCAAGAATATTAATCTAAGAATTATAGTGAAATCCGTTTTAAGAAATACTTTACAGTTTTAAAACTAAAAATCCCGGAATCAGTTAGCTACCGACTCCGATGGAATTTTCATAAATTCATAAAATCCTCAGAAAAAGTATGTAGATAGAAAATATGATTTTAAGAAATAATGTCTCAAGGTACTTGTAGAAATTCTAAACCGTTTGTAAACTAAAAATCCGGGAATCGGTCAGCGGCATTGGCCGACACCGGTTTTGAAGATATTCTTTTTAATTGAGGAAAATTCCAGAAAATCATATAAAATATATAATATTGGAAAATGATATTTGAAACAGAAATCGGTCAAATCAGAATACCGAAAAGACCAAATCGAGTAATACACTAGGATCGGGTCTTCGGTTCAGACTAGGGCTGACTCCGAGACCACGAATCCAAATTTAAGACAAAACAATCATATAAACAATTCATAATACAAAATAAGTACAGAAGGTAAATCGAAAAAATACGAACAAAAATCTGAATACGCAACTAAGTACGTATTCCGGGAGCGGGGTGTTACACCGGTCGACCGCCAACGGTCAGAATTATGACCGTTGGGCAACTGCGGTCGACCGGCCCGGTCGACCCAGAAAACCAGAGAGCAGAGCTCTCAACTCGGTCGACCGTCCCGGTCGACCGTGTCTGTGCCTAACAGACGTGCACGTCTGTGCACGTCGGTCGACCCTAACGGTCGACCGGCCCTTGGTGCGGTCGACCGTCAGGGTCGACCGACCAGCCTGTCAGCACAAAAACAAGGTCAGAAAATTTGGAAAAATATTTTCTAAAAAATCTTTTATCTCTTTTAAAAATACCATAAAAATTGTTTTATCATTTTATATTGAAATTCAAACAAGTGATAAAAATTTCAAGATAATATATCAACATATCAATTCATTTTTGTGTCTTGCCAATTTTATCAAAAAACAAAACTTGTATTTTTGTCAAACTTGATTTTTTCAATAGGAAATCTGATTTTCCTAAAAACTTATAGAAATACAAAAACATGATATTTGAACATTATTAAGCATGATGCATATGGACATAGGTCTAATACACATTCAACAAATATATCATAGTTTTTGTCTTTAATTACAAAAATATGTTTTATACCAAAACATAAAACTACATGAATAGGTATGTCAAACTAAGTTTGTATAAGTCGTATAAGCATGTATGTATATAGAGCACATCTAATATACATATAAAACATGTAAACTTGTTTTGATCAAACTATTCATGAAAACTCATATCGGTTAAACTAAAAACCGAAAAACCAATATCCAAACATGTGTGTTTTGTGCACTTGAGCATATCAACTATACTAAGCTTTCCAAATGGATCTAAAACACACTAAACTAAACTAGGATACCTAAGTCTTCTTGTCGATCTTCCATCTTCAAGTAGACTCGATCCCAAACGCGTGATCCTCCAAGTGCAAAGGTATGATCTTTAAACTTTGGCACCGGAATCAACATGGAAAGCTTTAAACTCCTTGTTGAAGCTAATCACCAACTAATATCCTGTTAATGATCTGAAACTTAGAACATAAGAATATTAGTAAACATAACTACATGAGTTGATCATCATCAAAACTAGAGTGGAAGGCCATTGGGCCAACACTTTGAAAGCTTAAAACTTGTAGAAAATGATTGAAATGAAATCTATTTGAAAACTTGAATTTTTTTTCTTGAATTTTTCAAACAATTTTTAGGGATTTTTGTTGATTTTTCTTAGTAAGAAACTCTCTACAAATGACCTATATCTATAAGAGATACGAAAAATATCATTAGAGAGTTAATCAGGGTTTTAAATAGCTGATAAAACACTAATAAAGTGAGAACACTCATTTACAAAAAAAATAGATTTGAACTTGAAAATGCCCGTTTAAAGGTCTGTTGTCATTTCTGGTTACACTGGCGATCGACCAGCCACGACCATTTCAAAGTAGTCGTTGCCTATGGTCGATCGGACAGGGGTAATAGAGAGCTCAAATTGAGCTCAGTCTGGATCAACCGGTCAGTTGATTGACTAGAACAACCCCTAAACAGAGCCGGTGGAACGATCGACCGGCCACTGAGCCCAGGGCATGTGTACATTCTGTGCATGGCCAATCGATGATGAGCATGATTTTGTCATATTTTCATGCCCATATTCATCTATTATTTGTCTAGAAATAATGCTACTCGGGTATTTTTAGCGCATATTAAGCTATCAAAAGAAGATTGGATCACAAAAGCATACTTCAGAGACTAAAAAATGTGCAACAGGAGATTGAAGGTGAGATAAGATGCTTGACACTGCTGGTATTGCTCTACCACGCTAAAACGGACATCAAATAAAGTCAATTCGGAGAAGTTTGAAGGCAGCTGGGGTGAAGACGCAATTTCGTAAAGTCCAGGGGCTTAAATGCAATTTGACATGAAATAGCTTTTCTGTGTAATTAAATAATTTTTCTAGACTTTTGTGTAAAATAGCTAAATCCTAAGTCTATAAATAGCCATGTAGGGTTAAGGTTTGAGGGAGAAAATTTTTTTTACCTATAACCTAAATTTTCCAATTCATTTGACGGCCGCACTTTTTTTTTCCTCTCTGAAATTTTTCCTTATTTTTGCTTAATCTCACGCGCCAAGAGGTTGCATTAAAGTTTTACTCCAAGGCGTTTGTATAAGTGCCTCTCCTAAGGCGCTTTGAGAATACCTTCACAAGCGATGTAAATCAAGGCACCCACTTAGGCGCCAAGCAAAGCATGACACAGGCGCCTAATTAAAGGCGCCCAGATTCAAAAGCGCCAAAGGCGCCTTCAAATCAAAGCGCCAGCAGGCGCTTTCACATCAAAACCGTCCGCAGGCGCTTTGATAAAGGAGGTGGGGCCCATAGGCACCATCCAGAGCATCCAGAGGCGCAGTTCCCAGCATCCTTTCAGATTTGCCAATGCGCTGAATTCAGGTTAGTACTTTAATTATTTAATTCATTTTTAGATATATTTGTTTAGGTTAATTGTTTATATCATTAATTTAATTAATAATCTAGTTTTCAATTAATTAATAATTCATTTGTTAAACAACATGATGATTAAATTTAATATGTGTAACTAAATAAAATTCCATGAGCCTAAGGTGATGATCTAGTCTACTAGATTGTGGTGGACTTTTAAATCTCTCAAATAAAATATAAAAAACACATTAATTGATTTTTAATCAATGAGATTAATTGCTATATATTTAGAAATTTGACAAGATATGTTTAAATAGTCGATATTCCATGCTTAGAGTTCTCCTTATTTGTTATTTAATTTTATTTTAGCACTTTGATGAAATATGTGATTAATTTTAATATCTTGTACTTAGGACTAAAGTTCTAGGATTGTATGCCATTTGACACAAAAAATTATTACTGTGTAATCATTAAATTGAGAGATAAATATTACCACATGAACAGTAGTCTAGGGGATTTTATCCTAGGTGCATGATCCTTCTCTTTGATAACTTAGTTCACACCAAGTTCTTAATCTTTTCATCCAATTTGCCTAATTGGTGCTAGGAATATTTAGATACACTTTCCCTGTGGACCGACCCTCAAGTGGTACATTGAATGACTGTGCACTTGCGATTATTCAAAATAGGAGAGTAAAATCTCTCCATCAAGTTTTTGGTATCGTTGCCGGGGAACGGTGTTTTCTTTAGTCTTAGCACTTTTACCGAATTAAAAAAATTCATAAAAACAAAAATCACAAAAATTAATTAGTGTAATCAACACATCACACATTCCAATTAGGTACCTACGTTGATATATGTCAACTTGGGTACGTGATTCAATAGGACGTCTAGTCAGCATAGAATCGAATGAGACTAAGATGGCTGACCTTGTTCCACATATGGATCTCATGGACCGATGTTACCCGCCTCGATCATCATACCCATCATGCATCAGATTGCCGGAAGTCACCGAGAACAACTAAGAACTGAAGCCACAATACATAACGATGCTTCTCAAATCCTCCGTGCTAGAATCTGAAGATGCCTATATATTCATCAACGAGTTCGAGGAGGTTTGCGCAATGATGAAGATCAAGCAGCTGAGTGACGATGGAGTCAAGTTAAGGTTCATCCCTTTCTCACTCTGGGACACTGCTAAGAAGTGGCTATATAGCCTCACAGCAAATCAATCACCACAGGGCAGAGTTGGTTGTAGTCTTTCTGAAAAAGTTTTCCCCAATGCACAAGACTGCAAGAATCCGGTCTGAAATTAATCAATTCAGACAATGGGATAAAGAACCCTTTTGGAGATATTTAGAAAGGTTTAAAGACCTTCTAGCTCAATGTCCCCATCATGCCATTGAAAAGTGACGTCTCTGTCAGATAATCTATGAGGGTATTGATTAGAGTTCTAAGATCCTTCTCGAATTCATGAGTTACGGTGACTTGATGAGGATGACAGATGATGCTGCATGGAAATTCCTTGAAGAAATAGCAGAGTAAACCATGCAGTGAGAAGGGTTCAATGAGAAGCCACCGACTACAAATTCAACTACCACATCAAGGAGTGGCATACATTCGATTGAAAACTCTATTGGAGCAGAAGCAAAGATGGCAACACTCATAAGGAGGATTGAAGTGTTAGAAAAGCAAGGTGACTCCTCAGCAGTTTGATCAAGTAAATCAGACCTCTGTACCAAGTTGCTTTAATTGTCAATCTCTAATTCATGTCATGGAAGATTGCTCATTCCTTCCAAGCCCATTGATGAACAATCAAGGACAACAGTTAAATGTCGATTATTAGTGGCAAAAGAATGATCTATATGCACCAACATACAATCCAGGGTGGAAGAATCACCCTAATTTTTCATGGAATCATGGAGGAGGAATCAAGGAGGGGCAACAACAAGAGCAACCCAACCAAGTGGTTCACAATATACTATCCCAAATGCATTCCCGTATCAACACCAGGTTTTGTGACACCATAATCCACTCCAGCATATGCAAATCCATCAATGCCACCACCCAGATTTGGAAGCGAACAAAAGTTGAACATCATGGAGAAGAACTTCAACTCATTTATGCAATCGATAAATCAGTTGTTGCAATCCAATCAACAAGCCATACAATAACTCACGTTATAAATGAGTAAGAAGTCATCTCAAATAGTTGAAAGGGAAAGAGGCACTTTTCTCGGATAACCTAAGATTAACCCCAGGGATACTAGAGCTAACACTTCAAATTCAGCTCAGTTGTATGCAATTCACATATTACGGTCGGGGAAGGAGGTGGACAATTAGGTGAAAGTCCCCAGTCTTACAAAATCAGCTGATCCGGTGATAGACCCATCATCCTTAAGCTCTAGTGAAGCAAATGACAAGGAAGCGGAGGAAGTCATTGAGTCTACATATGATCAACCGACTCCCTTTCCAAGCAGGCTCCAACTCAAGAAGAACACAACGCAGATGGAAAAGAATTTGGACATCTTTAAGAAGTCAAGGTGAATATTCCTCTCCTTGAAGCTGTTGAACAGGTTCTATCATACGCAAAGTTCTTGAAGGGCTTGTGCACAAAGAAACGAGCTTATCAGACTCCAAAGAAGGTCTTTCTTTGCTGCAAATATCAGTGAGATCATAAAGAGCACTGTGCCAGTGAAATATAAGGACTCGGGATGTCTGTCTCTATCTTGCACTATTGCAACCACAGCGATTAACAAGGCCTTACTAGATTTGGGGGCGAGTGTTAACTTACTTTCATATTCAGTTTACAAGCAGTTAGGAGTGGGTAAGCTAAAATCCAAATGATTACCTTGCAACTGGCTGATAGATCAGTAAAGATTCCAAATGGTGAAGTAGAAGACGTGCTGATCAAGGTTGGAGAATTCATCTTCCCAGTCGATTTTCTTGTCCTTGAAACTGCACCCGTGGAGAATCCAAGAGGGCAGATTCTTGTGATTCTTGGCTGACCTTTCCTAGCAACATCAAATTCTTTGATCAATTATCGTAGTGGGTTGATGAAACTCACCTTTGGGAACATGATTATCGATCTCAAGATTTTCAATCTTGGAAATAGCCAAGCGATCACTCTGACCAACCTTTTAATATCAACATGATCCAAGAGATATCAAGCGAACATTTTGAGGATGAAGGATCAGACATCAAGTATCTTGACCAAGGGTCAGAGCCTGACAAATTGGAACAAGGGTTTGAGGAAATGGTTGAACAAGCTAATTAGGTGTTTACAACTCACTGAGAGTCTCTCTATGAGTCATTGGATAAGGGAATTTGAGCCCCACTTCGACCATCTGTGGAGGAGCAACCTAAGTTAGAGCTCATAGCTCTCTAAAACATTAAAGTATGCCTATTTAGGTGAGGATGAAAAGCTCTCGGTTGTGATAGCTTCCAATCTGAGTAAGAATCAAGAAGAATTACTCCAGTCAATATTGAAGGAGAATAAGGAAGCTATAGGGTGGACAATGGCTAATATAAAAGGAAAAAGTCCAACAATCGTCCAGCATCGAATCCACCTAACCGAAAATGTCAAACCACGAAGGCACCCCCAATGCAGAATGAACCCTGTAATGAAGGAGGTAGTTAGAAAAGATATTTTGAAATGCCTCAACAATTGAATCATTTATCCAATCTCTGATAGCCCGTGAGTGAGTCCTGTGCAAGTGGTGTCAAAAAAGTCGGGAATCACTATGGTCAAGAATGGTGATGATGAACTTATACCTACGCGAATCTAGACTGGATGGCGAGTGTGTATTGATTACAGGAAGCTTAATGCAGAAACGAGAAAGGACCATTTTCCTTTGTCATTCATTGACCAGATGTTTGAACGCTTAGCCGGACATGAGTATTATTGCTTTCTTGATGGATACTCTGGCTATACTCAAATTTCGATAGCCCCTGAGGATCAGGAAAAGAATCACGTTCACATGTATGTTTGGAACATTTGCATACAAACGCATGCCCTTTGGGCTATGCAATGCACCTGCAACATTCAAACGATCTATACTCAATATTTTTTCCGATATGGTGGAAAGATTCCTCAAGGTGTTCATGGACGATTTTTTCATCTTTGAAGATTCCTTCTCAGAATGCCTTCACCATTTCAGTGGGTTCTCGCTCGAAAAGAATCTAATTTTGAATTAGGAGAAGTGCCACTTTATGGTCCAATAAGGCATTGTTTTAGGTCATGTAATTTCCAAGAAAGGGATTGAGATGGACAAAGCAAAAGTAAATTTGATAGCTCATCTCCCACCTCCTAGATCAGTTAAGGATATCAGATTATTTCTGGGGCATGCTGATTTTTTATTAGCAATTCATACAAAACTTCAGTAAGATTGTTCGCCCATTAACCAGCCTTCTCACCAAGAACGTCCCATTTTATTCACCCCAGAATGCCTTGAGTAATTTAAGATCTTAAAGAAGGAGCTAATCTCAGCCCCTATAATTCATGCATTGGATTGGAGCCAACCCTTCGAACTAATGTGTGATGCGTCTGATTACGCGATTGGTGCAATTTTAGGGCAGCGCATTGACAAGCAGCCTTATGTGATATATTATGCAAGTAGGACACTGAATGACGCGTAACTCAACTACTCCACAACAGAGAAAGAATTCTTAGTTGTGGTCTTTGCGCTTGAAAAGTTTAGATCTTACCTAATTGGCTCACAGATCACTATTTACACTGACCACGCTGCACTAAAGTATTTGTCGGCAAAGAAGGATGTGAAGGCAAGACTGATCATATGGATATTGCTACTCCAAGAATTTGACCTTCAAATTAGGGATAAAAAGGGGTCTGATAATCTGATGGCTGATCACATGTCCCGTCTGCCAAACACTCCATCATCTAATGTACCCATAAACGAACACTTTCGCAGTGAACAATTGTTCACCATGATAAGAGAGGCATGGTTCGCTGATATTTTCAACTTCCTTGTGACCAGGAAAACACCTGAAGATGGTCAAGACAATACAAACATAAAGCTCACTCTCAATTGAAGTACTTCTAGGGATGATCTGTATCTATAGAAGTACTGTTGTGACTAAATTTTTAGGAGGTGTGTCCTCGAAGAAGAACACAAGATCGTCTTGTCATTCTGTCATGACCAAGATTATGTGGGACACTTCGGAGCAAAGAAGACTGCAGAGAAGGTCCTGCAATATGATTTTTATTGGCCCACCCTCTTTAAAGACGCTTACGAGTTCTGCAAATGTTGCACTCGCTATCAACATGTTGGCAAGATCATAAGGTGGAACATGATGCCGCTACAACCAATATTAATAGTCGAAATATTTGATGTGTGGGGCATTGATTTCATGGGACCATTCCCAAACTCATTTGGAAATCTCTACATTCAAGTTGTTGTCGATTATATGTCCAAGTGGGTAGAAGATGTGCCAAGCAAGACCAATGGCAACAAGGTTGTTGTCAAATTCTTAAAGGAGAATATTTTTTTCTCGATTTGGTGCACCACGTGCAATTATCAGCGAAAATGACATCTGCTTCTGCAACCGTTCTTTTGAGGCTCTGATGAGGAAATATTCGATTACCCATGAACTATCAACTCCATATTACCTACAAATGAGTGGTCAAGTGGAAGTGAGCAACAGGCAAATCAAGCAGATTTTGAAGAAAACAGTAAATCTTAATCACAAAGATTGGTCATTAAATTAGTAGATGGGTTCACCATACTGCATTTAAAACGAATCTTGGAATGTCTCCATATCGGCTTGTTTTTGAAAAAGCATGCCATTTACCTGTAGAATTAGAGCACAGAGCCATGTGGGCCATAAAACAGCTCAATTTTAACCTTGACATGGCAGGAGAACAGAGAAAGCTTCAACCCAATGAGTTGAAAGAAATCAAGAATGAAGCACACGAGAATGCTAGAATCTATAAGAAAAAGACAAAGGTGTTCCATGATAAAATAGTTTTGCGAAAGTCATTCACACCGGGTCAGAAAGACCTATTATATGATTCTAGGCTATATGTTTCCCGGTAACTTGAGATCCAAATGGATGGGACCATTCATAATGCGTGTGGAGTTTCCTCATGGAGTAGTGGAGGTAGAAGATCCCAAAAATGGTACAGTGTTCAAGGTTAATGGGCAACGTTTAAAGTCATTTTTGGAAATGCCTGTGAGCGATAACGAAGAAGTCATGAGTCTTCATGAACCCCAATACGCTAGATGAGCAGTTATGTATTATATCTATATTTTTGTATACTTAAAAAAAAATAACACATTAATTCTATGTCTTAGACACTAAATAAGTAAGTGGGAGAGTTAAGAATATGGCAGATCCAGATATAGACCACGGACTATGGGACGACGAGAATGGTTTTCTGGACTACATCTCGTCATTTTTGGAATTTGGTTTTGATGAAGGAAAGTCAGTGAATGAATATGTTAATCGAATTATGCAACCAATTGCTACCGACACTAAATTTCGTCTGGGTATTCAAAATTGGCAACACAGGTTCTTTCCACATGTGCCAATGCATGATAATTTTATGGGGTTGTAAACCTTGCACTGCCATCACAAACGGGAAGCAGAGATGAGTTAGAAAGAGCACTGAGTTTTCTGCTACCAACCCTGAATGGTGAATCCGACCAGAAACCTCCAACTGCTAATCAGGGTAGCTCAGGTGAAGGTATGTATATTTTCACTATAACCTGCTTCATCTTCATCCACTTGTTTTAGAATTTTTCATAACTTTAGGGAGTCAGTATAGCATTTAGAGAGTCTTTTATTTATCGCTTTCTCTAACTTCGGTGTCAAGTTATCTATATGTGTTACAGGATAAGCAGGGATGCACACATAGGGAGCAGTTTTTTGATTGTTTCTATGGCGCTATTTCTCTTATTGCACTGTGAGTTATCTACAATTCTAGCATAATGTATAAATTTATTATTATTCTTATATGCGTGGATTGTCTGATTATGATGATCATGTGCATAGTTTATGAGTGCATCTTCTATCTCTGTATCCATTTGCATGCACGACGACATGGCACAGTTTAAGTGTGGGAGGGAGAGATTTACATGTTTCTTTCTTTTAAGAGTCTTTTTGGTTTTTAGTGTTTTGACTTTATTACTTTATCTTTATTTTCTTTTAGAGTCTTTATTTTCGTTGAAGAAAAAAATTGTATTTCTTTGAAAAAAAATTATAATATATATATATATATATATATATATATATATATATATATATATATATATATATATATATATATATTGAAGATTTTCTACAGATGGTTAGCTAGTATATGAGTGATTTAGAATCCATGAGTGAATTTTAAAGATAAGATCAAGATGAAAGAGTCATAAAGTCTTAAAATAAAGATTAGAATCTAAAACAGACATACCATCTAAATTTAGTTCAAGTGATTATGTACCCAATAGCACTTTAATTATTAGTTCATAGGCTTGGATATTGATTACAACTAGAATATAAAAAAAAAGATGTATTATATAGTAAAATATTATTAATAATTCTTGTCTTGTGGCCTCAGTTGCTTAAGTAATTAAGTCCGTAGGAGTATTTTTACATTTATTTCTCTAAGACCATCTGGTTTGGGAGTATTGGCCCAGAACTCGCTACATGGATAGCTGAGAAAGCCTAATAAGAAAAGTCACCATAAAAAATAATAATTTTGATTATCAATTAGCTAGGTGCCTTGGCCTCAGGAAGCCTCAGTATCTACACGAAAGATAGTTAAAATGTGTTAAAAACTAAAAAAAAGAGAAAAATATTTATTATCATAAAAACAAGTATGAAAGTTGGAATTAAATATTCCCAAGCGTAAGAACTACATCACAATCACGGGGTGCATAAGATCTGAAACTTAGAATATGTGGTGTAAAGTTTTGGATTTGAGACTTTATTTTGCAGCCAATATGATTACTTGAATCGAGGTTTTACTTGAAAATGAAACTCTTGAAAACTTATGATCTTGCGAACTGGTTAACTTGAGTAGATAAAATTTTTTATTATTTTTCCTTTCTTGATCTTCAGTTATCCTTATTTTACTTTGTTTATTCATTTATCTCATTCTTTTACGGGTTTTATGGGTGTAATCCACTAAAAACCCTCGCGAGACAAAACTAGTCCTCTAGGCGTAACCTAGGGGTTTAACAGCTTCTTGCACGTGCTAAGTACAACCGTGACTCCAACAAAAGAGGGTTAGGATTGTTTAGTTTTTCTATTTGTTTGTTTTTAGTTTTTTTTTCTTTTTATTAGTTTTGCTCGAGGACTGGAAAAAGATAGGTGTTGGGGTATTTGATAAGCACGATTTTGTCATATTTTCATGCCCATATTCATATATTATTTATCTATAAATAATATTACTTGAATATTTTTAGTGTTGTTTCACAGATTAAGCTATCAGAAGAAGACTGAACCACAAAAGCATACTTCAAAGGCTGGAAAATATGCAACAAGAGATTGAAGGCGAGATTGGATATCTGGCACTGTCGATATTACTCTACCACGCTTAAAACGGACGTCAAATAAATCTACAGTCAATTCAAAGAAGTTTGGAGTCAATTGGGGCGAAGACGCAATTTTGTATAGTCCAGGAGCTTAAATGCAATTTGACATGAAATAGCTTTTCTGTATAATTAAATAATTTCTGTGGACTTTGTTCAAAATAGTCAAACCCTAAGTCTATAAATAGCCATGTAGGGCTAGGGTTTGGGGAGAAATTTTTTTTACCTGTAACCTATATTTTCAGAATTTATTTGATGACCGCACTTTTTTTTTCCTCTTTGAAATTTTTCCTTATTTTTTCTTCGTCTCACGCGCCAAGAGGTTGCCATTAAAGTTTTACTCCAAGGCATTTGTGTAAGCGCCTCTTCCAAGGCGTTATGTGAGCGCCTTCACGGGCGCTGTAAATCAAGGCTCCCACTTAGGCGCCAATCAGAGTGCCACACAAGCGCCTAATTAAAGGCGCCCAGATTCAAAAGCGCCCGCAGGCGCTTTGACAGAGGAGGTGGGGCCCACAGGTGCCATTCAGAGCATCTAGAGGCGCAGTTCCCAGCATCCTTTCAGATCTGTCAATGCGCTGAATTCAGATTAGTACTTTAATTATTTAATTCATTTTTAGATATATTTGTTTAGGGTAATTATTTAGATAATTTATTTACTTAATAATTTAATTTTTAATTATTTAATTCATTTGTTAAACTACATAATGATTAAATTTAATATGTGTAACTAAATAAAATTTAATGAGCCTAGGGTAATGAACCTAGGCTACTAGATTATAGTGGACTTTTAAATCTCTAAAATAAAATATGAAAAACTCATTAATTGATTTTTAATCAATGGGATTAATTGCTAGATATTTGAAAGTTGACAAGATATGTTTAAATAGTCGATATTCCATACTTAGAGTTCTCCTTATTTGTTGTTTAATTTTATTTTAAACTTTGATGGAATATGCGATTAATTTTAATATCTTGTGCTTAGGACTAAAGTTTTAAGATTTAGCGCCATTTGAGACAAAAAAATTATTATTGTGTAATCATTAAATTGAGAGACAAATATTACCACATGAACAGTAGTCTAGAGGATTCTACCCTAGGCACATAATCCTTCTATTTGACAACTTTGTTCACACCAACTTCTCAATCTTTTCACCTAATTCGCCTAATTAATGCTAAGAATATTTAGAAACAGCTTCTCTGTGGACTGACCCTCAAGTGCTACATCAAACGACCGTGCATTTGCGGTTATTTAAAATAGGACAGCAAAATCTCTCCATCAGTCGACCTAGCGATCGACTGTGCAGAACACAGAACTGTTCGGCACAGAGACTGGTCGATCGGGCGGTCCACCGTCTCAGCCCAAAAAATCTCAAAAATTTTATTTAAAAATATCTATGTAATATTTGAAATATATATTTATATATTTAGATAGTTTTGACTAGGATCAAACTATAAAACAAATACACATATATATAAATAAAAAATTGAATAAAAGATTAAGCATGTATCAATAAAACTAAATTAATAAAATTAGTTATAGAAAAATCTTTTTGTATGTGTGATCTTCTTGAGCATCCAATCTAACACTCTAAACCTTAACAATCTAAATTCTTACACTATAAACATAAACAATCTAAATTCTTATAAGAGTTACACTATCTCTAAGTCTTCTTCAAGTGGGCTTCTTCAAAAATCCACTTTTTCACTTTTTGAGCTTGAATCTCATGAAATCAACATGAGTGCTTCAATACCTTCCTTTCGAGGAAGAGTGAAGGAAAACCATAACTCTTGAAACCTGTCAATTCAAAATAATTTGAACTTTATTAGTCCCTCATACCGACATGAGTTTTGGAATTATCAAAATAAAATGGTGATTGTACCCTTGAACCAATAATCTCCCCCTTTTTTATGATGACAAAACTCATGAGTTTATATAAAGAATATGAAGAGTTTTGTAACCTGCTGAAATTATGCTTATATAAATCAAGTTCAACATGACTCATAGATAAATCAATAACAAGCAAGTCAGATGCATATTAATAGTATCAACAATTAAGAATAATATTCATAAACGGTCATCCATCCATCCATTTCACCATCCACCAACAACATATACAATAAAGAATCAAAATTACTAACTCAATATTTCATAAAACAATAAAATGGATGTAGATCTAAATAACTCAAAACTTAAAACATCTTCTCTCCTTTTTTGTTATACATAAAAAAAGAGATGAAGTAATTTTGAAACAAACACAAATATTAATTGAAAACCAATAAAGAGTGATACAAATCCATGATATCAATTGTAAATCAAAAGGTTGTGTAAAAATATTGACCAATTGTAAATCGTTAGAAACATAATCAATCTCAATATCACATTTCTCATAATGATCTCTAAAAAAGTGATACTGAATTTCTGTATGCTTAGTATTACTAAGTTATTTGACATTCTTGGTCATATGAATAGTACAAGTATTATTATAATAAATTTTAATATGATCATAGTGCAAATCATAATCAAGGAGAGTATGTTTCATCCAAAGAACTTGTGCACAATAAGTCCCGGCGGTAACATGCTCCGTCTCGACGGTTGAGAGGGCCATGAAATTTTGCTTCTTGAAAGATTATGAAATAAGGCAATTTTCTAAAAATTGATAAGTTCCACTAGTGCTCTTCCTATCCACTCTACAACCAGCATAGTCGGCATCCAAATGACTTGTTATGTTAAATTGTCCGATCTTTGAATACCACAAGCCCATATCGATAGTGCCCTTAAGATATTTGATAATATGTTTTACCACATCAAATGAGATTCTTAGGACACGATTGGAATCCAGCACAAATACAAACACTAAACATAATATCTAGCCTACTTGTTGTCAAATAAAGCAAACTACCAATCATGCTATGGTATAAATTAATATCAATACTTTTACCTTGTTTATCCTTATCAAGTTTGGTTGTAGTAGCCATCAGAATCTTGCTAACCTTCGTATTCTCTAGTCCAAACTTCTTAATTAACTCTTTGGTGTACTTGGCTTGATTCACGAAGATTCCATCGCTCATTTACTTGCTTTGGACTCCATGAAAGTAGTTGAGCTCACCCATCATACTCATTTCAACACTTTATTTCTACACAATTACAACTCTTTGTAAAGTTTTTCATTAACAGACCCAAAATAATATCATCAATATAAATTTGTATAATTAAAATATTACTATCTATAATGCTTAGTAAACAATGTAGTATCTACTTTTCCTTTAAAGAAACCCTTATTTACAAGAAAAGTACTAAGCCTTTCATACTAAACTCTTAGAGCTTGTTTCAAACTATATAAAGTCTGTTCTAATTTAAACACATGATTGGGATGTGTAGGATCAACAAACCCAGGGGATTGTTCAACAAACACCTCCTTCTCAATATAACCATTAAAAAAAGCGCTCTTAACATCTATTTGATACAACTTAAAATCTTTAAATGAGGTAAAAGCAAGGGTCATACGGATGGCTTTGAGTTGTGCCATGAATGCAAAAGTCTTCTCAAAATCAATTACCTTGATTTGATTGTAACCTTGGCCTCTAGAGTCGCCTTGTTTCTAATATATTTTTTGACTCGCCAACTTGTTTCTTAAGACCCTTTTAGCATCTGTGGTTGGCCTATCATGAGGCCTAGGCACAAGCTTCCAAACTTAGTTACTCTCTAATTGATTGAGCTCATCTTGCATGGCAAGTAACCACTATGAGTCACCCACGGCCTTGAGTATATTCTTAGGTTCAATGTGAGAAATGAATGCATAATGATTACAAATATCATGAAGTCTGGACATAATAGTTACTCTCTTTGATACATCATCTAAAATGAATCTTTGGGATGACTTGTAGCATATCTCCAATCCTTCAAAAGTAGTTGAGTTGGTTAGACTTCTGCTTGCACTTCTTGAACTTAACCATTTGAATCTTCTCTTAGCCTTTCTTCGTGTTCCGGTAAGTCCTTCATAGACATCTTCTCCATATCTTCACCTAAGGAATCAATTTTATTATCTATAATATTCTTTATAAGAGAGTTAGATTCATCAAATTTGACATACATACATTCCTCATTAGTCAAGGATAACCTATTGAAGACTCTAAAAGCTTTGCTAGTAAGGATAACCTATTGAAGACTCTAAAAGCTTCGCTAGTAATTGAATAACTAACAAAAATAGCTTCAGAAGCTTTTGCATCAAACTTTTCTAAATTATCTTTGATATTCAAACAAAACATTTACATCCAAAAACTTTGAAATAGAAAACATTTGGTTTTCTCAAATGATAAATCTTAAATGGAATATTATTTGAATTTTTGCAAAAATCTCTATTTACTATGTAACATGATATGTTTATGGCCTCAGTCTATAAATATTGAGGGAGTCCGTTGATTGAGATTTTACCTGCACACAAAATATAGTATTTCAGATTTAAGAATATGATGTGCAAGGTACTCAATTCTACCGCTATAGCAAGTGGCTATGCGGGTCGTGATCCACAGGGAGGGACTAGCGATGGAAGCTTTTTAGTAAGTTCTCTCTCTTTTTTATTTATAATGATAGTTACAATGATATTTACAATGAAAAAGAGTGAAAGAGATTGGGAATATTGTAGTGTTGGTAATCTAAACTAAAGAAATAAAAGAAAGAAAACTAAAAACTAAAACATACTTACCTCTTCGGCGTCTGTTTACCTTTGAACCGTATCAACGATGTACCTTTCTTTGAAGGTGAGCGAAGCATGGAATATAAGATCTTCCCCATTCCCGATTTACACTATGAAATAAAAGGGCGAGCTATACTACCATGGAAATGGATGTTCATCTTCATAAACCATCAACGGCACTTGCAAGGAGAAGAAAACTTCGAGGCTATTGGTTTTACTTGGATCAACAAACACAAAAGAGGGAAACAAAAAACAAAACAAGAATAAAGAAGAAACAGAACTTCGATTTGATTCTTATAACAATGGAAGAAAAGACTTACACCGATGTCACCTCAGTACAAGCTTGATCTCCTTCCTCCATGAAACTCGTCTCTCCTCTCAGTTACATAAAAAAATAAAAATTACATAAAAGAAAACTAAAACAAACCTAAGTTACAATTTACAAATTAGACTAAGAAAAACCCTAAATTTGTTTCTGTACTCGACGCCCTTCTCTGTTTCTCTGCAGGGGTATTTATAGGAGATGGAAGAAGTAGAGTCCCGGTACGACTCCTCCACAAAATCTTATCGCCAGACTCGTCAATCTTGCCGCGGAAACGCGGCTATGGCCGCGTTTTCGCGGCCATAGTGTGTTCTCTGGCCTCCTCTGGTCCGTCTATCTGGGTATATCCTTTTAGATCTGGCATACCGACTCTTTATTTTGAAAATTCGGGATAACTTGGGAAGCAAGTTACCCTAAATCCAAATCTTTTAAAACGATTTTGTTATCTTTGCACTCTTCTCCCCTTATCTCTAGCCTTGTCCTGCAAGCAATTAGGGTTTAGTCTATCCCTTTCCTCTTCTTTTAATAATTGTAAATTTTGCACATGGGCTTGCACGTGGGCTTTTTTGGGCTTCTGGGCTTCATTTAGGCTTTATTCTTTATTTAATTAATTACTCAAGGCCTGCACACATTAAATAATAAAACATTAGTTATAGTGCATAATTGTAGGAATAAATATGAAAATGTGATAGTAAATGTAGTGATAAATATGTACTTTTTACTACCTATCACACCCCCACACTTATCTTTTTGCTCGTCCTCGAGTAAAAATAAAAAAGAATAAGAAAAAGAAAAACTAATCTATCCTAACTCACTTTCGTAGGAATCACGGTTGCACTTAGCATGTGCAACAAGCCGTTAAACCTCTAGGTTACCCTAGAGGACGAGTGTTGTCTCGTGAGGGTTTTCAGCGGATTACACCCACAAAATCCATAAGAAGGAAAATATTTGAAATATGTTTGAAGAAACTAAGTAATCTATAAGTTTTTAGGATTATCATTTTTATTCATTCTTAAACTTAGTCTTTATATAGTAAATTGTTATCCATTTTAGGTAAAAATCAAAATTGAATTTTTGTATAGTCTCTTTCGTTACCCTAAGTCATATGCATCCTTGTGAATCTTTACTAGGAATTCTTTAACTTGGACTCTCATGCCCCTTCTTCTTTTTTTTATTTTTTTCTTCTTCTTTTTTTAATATGTATAACTCATCTAATTTTCTTTCGTGTAAGTATCAAGACTTCTTGAGGCCCTCATACCTAACTAATTGACTATTAGATGTGTTAGTATATATATAAATAATATTTCTTAGTTTTCTTAGGCTTTCTAATCCACCCATGTAGCGAACTTAAAGTCGGTAGCTCCCAAACTGGTTTGTTTTAGGGCACCGGGTGAGAAAACACCCCACGAACTTAAGGATTCGAATGGACTAGGCCACAAAACCAAGGATTCTATTTATAAAATCACCTTTAGGCGTGAATACTTATGCTTCTTGAGGCACATGTATCCAGCTTAATTAGTGAATTTTTTTTTTTTTTTACAAGGCACAAGGGTCTTTGTCTTAGAATCCTAGATATGCATTAGGTATGCACATTTCATTAAGGTAAAAATCAAGACTAATTACTTATTCAATTTCTCCTCCTATACCTAAAAATTCAACAATTTATTTATTTAAACCAAGTTTTTAGAAATCCTAATCATGATTTTCCTAATTCTTAAGACTAACTTAGATTTCTTTCAAAAGATAAGTCAAAATATTGTCCTTTTTTTTCATTTTTTTTTGGGGGTTAGTTATCTAACTATGTTAGCATGTTAGTAAATCCTCCCCCTCACCTATCTCATGCATTGTCCTCAATGTATGAATGAATGCATGTTTGCATGAAAAAGAAGAAAGGGAAGGAAAATATTACCTTAGGGGGTGGTTCCGGTGGTGGTCTGATTGGGCCAAGCGTTACTATCCAATCAAGATAATGTGATAGTTCATGGGACCTACCTTTATTGACCTCTTTTCTATTTACATGTTTACAGTCCCCAGTATGAGTAGGATCATGGAAGATCCTATCGTGAATCTTACTTCCTTTACATGACCAGTCCTGGAAAATCATCACAGAGTCATCATGGTCTATACCTATGTCCAACAAAAGAATGTGACACTTGGTAGAATGATTGACTTGGACTTAAGAATGATAGGTTCAGGATCCAATACAAACTCGGGAAAATTGACGAGGGGTTCGAGAGTTAGTTTTGGTTCAAGCGTTGAGTCCAAGTCCAAGAATTGAAACTCAAGTCCACAATCATTTTCCCACAATGGAATGTGACTTACTATTGGTGATTTAAGTTCAAGAATGACAGGTGTGGGAGTCCAAACTGACTCTAAAATATTACTTAAATCGGGTAACAGAACAGGAGTCAATATTGATTCAGGAATTTGAACTCGATCACAACAAATTTGAGAATCAAGGTCACATATCTCATTGAGTTCAATTTCATAAAAATGAGAACTTGCCAATTTGTCAATGGGACTTTCAAAAGTATAAAATTGGTCAAGTTTAATATGATGATCATCAAAAATGGGTGATTCAATTTCATGATCTATGGGTACGGGAATAAATGTTGGCTCAGAAAATTGGTCCAAATTGGGTAAGAATACCAGAGTCAATATAGATTTGAAGATGGAAACTGAATCGCAAAGTTGGGGATCGGGTTAACATTTATAATCTAATTCAATCTCATTGAAATTAAAACTATCCAATTTGTCCAAGGATTGGGATTGATCAAGTTCATATTGATGTGATGAAATTGAATTTTGATCAAGGTCTTCTAGACAGAATGATTCTTGGTTCTTATTGTACGCACACGGAGAAGGTACGAGCTCGAAGTAAGATTTTCTTGAATCAAATTGAAAAATTACAACGGACTAGTATTTCGGTTACAAGGGAGAGATGATGTTGAGCCTTGAATCCAACCTTTGTTTAAGGCTGGGTTCTTCGAGTGGCGATGGAGAGTGAATCTTGTTCTCCGTTGACCGGTGACCGTCTAGACCTTCGGGATCTTCTCTTCGGCTGGTAGAAGGAGTAGCACAGCTGTTGGCCCAAAGGCCATTAGCCTTATATCTTAGTGGATATTTTGATGATAACAAAACATATCTAGTTATGTATTTAACAAGTTTTTGTTTACAAGAATTTCAGGTTAAAAGGTCGTTTTTGACGGCTCCGCAAATAAGACTCACACGTTTGGAGTTCACCAAATTTGCATTCCCAAGCCAAGCACAATAGGATGCTCTGGGAACAAGATGTTAAAGAGAAGACCAAGCCAAAGATCAAGTTTATGAAGAACATCAAGATTTGTATTTGTATTTTTGTTATTTTAGATATTTTTGTCAAAACCTAGATGATAGAAGTAGAGTTATGGGATTTACACTTACACACACTTTTTATATTGGTTCTAGACTTCAAAATAAGTTTCAAAATTTTATTTCCAAGTTAGATTTAAAGATAAACATGTTTTTGGAAATAAGTTTTAGAAACTCTAAGTTTTGGAAAAATAATATTTGGAAAAACAAGTTTTTATCAAAGGAATTTCTATCAAAATGTTTTAACCTATTAGAGTAGTGACATGTGCTCACACTCTAGTGTTTACAAGATCCAAAACTTTATATCCTAGACCTATACCCAAAAACCAGGTTTTCTGGATTCTGGCAGTTCTGATTTTTCAGAACTGACAGCATCCGGTCGACCGATGCACACATTCTGTGCATGTGTGTATCAGCCGACCGACCCGGTCGACCGAGCACTCTGCAGTGCTCTCGGCTAAATTGGGTCGACCGGGCGGTCGACCGAAGTCCCCCAACGGTCATATTTTCGACCGTTGGCGGTCGACCGACCGGTCGACCGATAGCTGTCAGAATCTCTGACAGATTCCAACAGCTATTTTTTCTGACAGATTCTTTTTGTTTTTTTGATCCCAACGGATCTATGGTGTAGTTTTTGACCCCTATAAATAGGAGGTCACTTCATATTGATATGATAACTATATTAGAAGAATATACACATCATTTTCAAAAGATTTACAAGTTTTCAAAAGGCTTCCTTTTACAAAAGATTTTCTCTCCAAAAGCCCTAAAGTTTTAGACACCTACTTGAAGTCTTCACCTCTACTTCTCTCTAGCTTTTGCACTACACAATCCCATAATTCCACATCTACATTTTGGTTCTAGGATTGTGCAAGTGAGCGTATTTGTGATCAAGTGTGATCAATCTTCTTTTGAGTGAAGTTGTAGAGGCATCGGCCTCAAGGCGAGCTAGTGTGCTCAAGGTGGTGTTGTGGCATCACGAGAGACGGGACAAGTGTGTCCTTGTATTGGTGATCCAGTGGGATCTTCAATAGTGAAAATCCTTCAAGTGTGAAGGCGGGGACGTAGAGCGTGGCTCGAACCTCGGAAACATATCTGCGTGTTTGCGTTTGCTCAAATATCTCTAAACTCTAAACTCCTTAATTCGTGCACTGTTGATTGTTTCATTTATTGCAAGTCTTTCATTTGAGCTTATTGTGTTGGTTAATTTTTAAATTCCGCATTTGTGACCATTTACATATAGCCATCACCTATTCACCCCCCCTCTAGGTGATTTCAATTGGTATCAGAGCCTAACCCTACATTTTTTGGTCTAACAACCTTAGGGAGATCCTTATTTGGCTATATTCATTTGTTGCATTCATTTGTTATATTCATACTTATTGTGCATTCATGGCTTCACTCGACTTTTCTAGCATCAAGTCCCCACCCAAGTTTGATGGTTTGAACTTTCCTATTTGGAAGGTCAAAATGAACCTATTCCTTAAGTCCCTAGGAGTTAGAGTAGCTAGGGCCATAACCAAAGATTTCATTGAACCTACCACCGATGAGAGCTCATGGTCCGAGGACACCTCCAAGGATTATGAAGCTAATGCTAGAGCCCAATATGCATTAACCCAAGCATTAAATGAGGATGATTTGTCACGCATCATAAATTGTAAATCCGCATTTGAGGTTTGGAACATTCTAATTGTGACTCATGAGGGAACGTCACAAGTCAAAAGAGCCAAGATTGACTTGCTACGTTCTCAATATGAGAACTTTTATATGTTTGAAAATGAGAGCATTGATGACATGCTCACTCGTTTTACTAAGATCACTAACGCTTTATCTTCTTTAGGAGACAAGATCGACAATGACCAAAAGATTCGCAAGGTCATTCGGGCTCTTCCCAAAGCTTGGGAAGTCAAGGCTACAACTCTCAAGGAGCTAAACGATAAAGAGGAGATGGACTTCTCCGGCTTCATTGGTAATCTCAAAACCCATGAGATGGAGATGAAGGTAAGAGAAGAAAGGGAGGCACCCAAGATGAAAACAATAGCCTTCAAAGCCACTCCAACCACTATTGAAGAGGACGACTCATCGGAGGATTGCGATGAGGACTTTGCCATGCTTATCCGGAAGGTAGGCAAAATGTTTTATAGGAAAGGGAGGCAAAGCAACTTCCGGAGAGGGAAATCTCAAGAAAGATATGAGAAGAAAAGAGAAGAACCCGGTCCTTGCTTCCATTGCAAGAAGATCGGACACCTTATTGCGGATTGCCCCGCTCTCCAAGCCACAACCTCCAAGAACGGCCATAAGAAGAAGAAAGCTATGGTGGCCACGTGGGATGACACGGAGTCGGAATCCGAGGAGGTTAACGACGCCGCGCACATGTGCTTCATGGCACATGGGGAGGATGCAACCAAGGTAACTCTTGACAACTCAATAGATGATGATGAGCTAACCATGGATGAGTTAGCCCAATTCTTTGAAGAACTACAACATAGATATGAGATTTCTCAATCTCATAATAAAAAGTTGAAAAAGGAAAATGATACTTTGAAAAATAAGATGGATATTGTAGTTAAAGAAAAAGATGATTTAACTAAGGCTTTTAAGAATCTAAAAATTGATTTTGAAAAATATAAACTAGCTTGTAAAGGTAAAACCCTTATTGCATCATGTAATAAAAATGAATTTGTAGAAATTCAAAAACGTGTTGAAAATTTGGATAACACTTTAAAGAAGTGTGCTTTTGATCTTAACAAATTCGCATCTAGATTTCCTAAGGGAGTAACCTAAGGGAAACATACACACCATGTACATGCACGGAAACATGCACACACACATAAACATGCATACATGTATGGTAATGGTAGAATTTACATTTGCACGCATTGTGGCCGCAAAGGCCATTTAGAAAAGTTTTGTTTTGCTAAAAATAATGTGCATAATAAATATGTTTGGGTTCGTCCCGGTACTAACCCTAAAGGACCCAAAAAGATATGGGTACCAAAAGACCCACCAATTTTAGATGAAACATGTGGATCTACTTCCTCCAAGACTTAGGGGGAAACGGTGCCCGGGTGGTGGATGCAACAAAGCCCAAAGATCACATCAAGCTTGCATCGCTATCGTGGAGGCACCTATATTTTGGAGATTGCCCATGTTCGGTAACTTCTCCATTTAAAAGTTTTGACTTTTGTGTATGTATACAATTGCATAGAATTGTTAGTTTACTTTTATGCTACAATGATACATGTTAACTATACATCTCTATCATGATTGTGTACATGCCATGCTTATTGTAATTTTATGTCTTTTATGTTACTATATGTCCACATGTACAATTTTGATGTTATACCGATACACCTTTTTATTTCAAAATTAAAAATAAATTTTGTAAGATTTCATGTTTAATGCAAATACCTTAGAGATGGCAATTGCGCACCTCAACTCATTCAAGAGGAATCAAGAGGATGAAGTTCAGAACCCGTCACTGGGTATTCGGCTTCAACATCTCTAAAACTTTGTCTAAAATATGAAAAATAAAATAAAAAGGATTGTATGTAATTTTGGATGATATGTTAACTTAATCAAGACTAAAACATATGTTTGATCCTGTATGTTAAATATATCATACTTACATTTAATTAAATTCCCTTTAAAATTTTTTTTGGACTGCTGCTTCAGACTGCCTTTCAGGCAAAGACGGTCGACCGACGCTAGCTGCGGTCGACCGACTTTGCTTGAAATAAATTAACTTTATTTCTGTTCTTTTATCGGTCGACCGAAAATAGGTCCCGGTCGACCGCTGTATGTCTGCAGAACTCTCGGGTTGTTCGAGTCGACCGACCGGTCGACCGCTCTGAGATTACAGAGCTCTCGGGTTTTCTGGGTCGACCGACCGGTCGACCGGGCATCGCAATCAGGTCCAGATCTGCTATTTATTTGACTTTTCTCTCTCTCTCTCTCCTCACTCGCTGGCGACGGAACCCGAAGGTTTTCCTCCTCCAAAATTTTCTATCTCTCAAATCTCTCATCCGATCTCAAATTAATTTAAAACCCACTTGTATTTCCTACTTCTAGTGTCGGATCTTCAATTTCAGGTGCATCCATCCGCTGGATTCGAAGAAATTTGAATTTCTCTGTTCTAGGGTTTCATCCTTCACAGTTAAGGTAAAAATTTGATTTTTCTCCTTGTTCTTCACTTCTAGCTTCTAGATCTACTATCTTTTGTCAAGATTTTAGGTTGCTAAAACTTTCTAGATCGTGCCCTAACTTGTTTTGACCTAAAAATCCTATTTTTACTCAAAAATGTCAAAGAGGACTAGGACTGAGAAGGGGAAAGCTATTGCTAAACCCACTTCATCTACACCCAAACCCAAGAAACTTTTTATCAATGAAACTGCTGAAAATCGGTTCATCCATCTTTCTAAAAGAAATATCAATTCGGGGAGATTTGTTATAATTCGAGATTTTGAGCACTTGGACATCCCCCGCATCTTGCATAACAATTCCTTAGACGAGTTCTTAACCATTCGAGAACAAGTCTATACCCCTCTTGTGCCCTACTTTTATACCAATTTTTCTTTTGATGGAAACCGTATCTCTACTAGAGTTCTAGGTAGGGATATTAACATTAGCATCAGTCAATTTGCTGATATCCTTCACCTACCCACTGGTGGTGCTGATGTGTACTCCTTTGATCTTCTTGACTTTGAGTTTCCAGAGGGTGAGTCTTCCCTCACCGCATCCACATTGATTCACGGAGATAATAACCCCGGTTTGGTTAGAAATGAAGTTGTGAGTAGATACACCCTCACTTCTCAAGTTCTGGCAAAAATCATTTTCTTCAACATTGTCCCCAAATCTGGTGAATACAGCCATGCTAGGGGTCCTGTGTCCTTGATCATCTATTGCCTTCTGAAAGGTATTAGAATAAATTTTCCCCGTCTCATAGCTTCACATATGGCTTCTGACCAGATCCGTCTGTCCGGTAGGACCTTGCCCTATGGCATGGTGATTACCCATATCCTTAAAGCTCTAGATTTTGATCTTTCCTCTATCGATTCCGATGAGCCTACAGTAGATATTGATGGCTCTCTTTTGAAGAGGATGGAAGCCCAGTTGCGTAGACACGCTCTTGAGCAACCTCCTGCTCCTCCAGCTGTCCCTGGTTCATCTGCCCCAGGGTCATCTTCGGCCCCAGGCACTTCATCTGCTTCTGCCCCAGTTTTACCTCCTGACCTTCTGGCTCTTATGTCCTCTGAGGTCCGCTCTCAGTTCGAGGCACACCAGTCCTGAATTGAGCAGCGAGAGGCAGCTTTTCGTGCGGAGATGGACGCTCGTTTCCAGCAAGAGGCAGCTTTTCGTACGGAGATGGACGCCCGTCTCAAACAAGAGGCCGCTTCCCGTGAGGAGTTGAACTCTCAGATCCGAGGAATTCGTAACGACATGTCCTATTTTGCTGACTCCATGAGATTCATGGATACGCAATTTGAGGCGCTCTTTACGAAATTCGATATGTTTACTCCTGATCCCACTACCATTGCTCGTCCCCTTCCCTCCACCGGTCCTCCATTTCCTACCAGAGCTCCTTCTTCAGTTCCCCCACCTCGGCCGAAGGTGCTCGGCGTTGATCCCGAGGAGGTAGCCTCCTCCTCCTCTTCTTCTTCTTCTTTTCTTCGGAGGAAGACGATGATGGTGATAAGAAGATGGCTGAGGACACTGCTGCTGGTGATACGACGATGGCTGAGGGTACTCCTGCAGGGAACTCTTCTGAGGACGATGACGATGAGGAGGATGACAGTGACGATGGCAGTGATGCTGCTGCTGAGGAGTGACCTCCCCTTTTGATGATGTCAAAAAGGGGGAGAGTTAGTTAGTGGGAGAGTTATTTTGTGATTGGACATATTTTGTGTTTTGTATTGGACATACTTTGTGTGATGTGGACATGTTGCTTTTCTTTTTATGTATCTCTTTTATTTATGTCATGTATGAACCCATGTGTTATTCGTATCTATGACATGAGTATTTGTTCTATGACATGAGTATTTTTTTTTTTGTTGGCATGAAAATATGGTGATCTTTACTATGCCTGAGTATGGTACTATGCCTGAGTATGATTTTTTAGTATATGCATGTGTTGAGGGGGAGCTTCATTTGAAGACTCTACCCAAAATATTTGTGATAACTAAATATGTTTTGTCATCATCAAAAAGGGGGAGATTGTTGGCCCAAAGGCCATTAGCCCTATATCTTAGTGGATATTTTGATGATAACAAAACATATCTAGTTATGTATTTAACAAGTTTTTGTTTACAAGAATTTCAGGTTAAAAGGTCGTTTTTGACGGCTCCGCAAATAAGACTTACACGTTTGGAGTTCACCAAAATTTGCATTCCCAAGCCAAGCACAATAGGATGCTCTGGGAACAAGATGTTAAAGAGAAGACCAAGCCAAAGATCAAGTTTATGAAGAACATCAAGATTTGTATTTGTATTTTTGTTATTTTAGATATTTTTGTCAAAACCTAGATGATAGAAGTAGAGTTATGGGATTTACACTTACACACACTTTTTATATTGGTTCTAGACTTCAAAATAAGTTTCAAAATTTTATTTTCAAGTTAGAGTTAAAGATAAACATGTTTTTGGAAATAAGTTTTAGAAACTCTAAGTTTTGGAAAAATAATATTTGGAAAAACAAGTTTTTATCAAAGGAATTTCTATCAAAATGTTTTAACCTATTAGAGTAGTGACATGTGCTCACACTCTAGTGTTTACAAGATCCAAAACTTTATATCCTAGACCTATACCCAAAAACCAGGTTTTCTGGATTCTGGCAGTTCTGATTTTTCAGAACTGACAGCATCCGGTCGACCGATGCACACATTCTGTGCATGTGTGTATCAGCCGACCGACCCGGTCGACCGAGCACTCTGCAGTGCTCTCGGCTAAATTGGGTCGACCGGGCGGTCGACCGAAGTCCCCCAACGGTCATATTTTCGACCGTTGGCGGTCGACCGACCGGTCGACCGATAGCTGTCAGAATCTCTGACAGATTCCAACAGCTATTTTTTCTGACAGATTCTTTTTGTTTTTTTGATCCCAACGGATCTATGGTGTAGTTTTTGACCCCTATAAATAGGAGGTCACTTCATATTGATATGATAACTATATTAGAAGAATATACACATCATTTTTAAAAGGTTTACAAGTTTTCAAATGGCTTCCTTTTACAAAAGATTTTCTCTCCAAAAGCCCTAAAGTTTTAGACACCTACTTGAAGTCTTCACCTCTACTTCTCTCTAGCTTTTGCACTACACAATCCCATAATTCCACATCTACATTTTGGTTCTAGGATTGTGCAAGTGAGCGTATTTATGATCAAGTGTGATCAATCTTCTTTGAGTGAAGTTGTAGAGGCATCGGCCTCAAGGCGAGCTAGTGTGCTCAAGGTGGTGTTGCGGCATCACGAGAGACGGGACAAGTGTGTCCTTGTATTGGTGATCCAGTGGGATCTTCAATAGTGAAAATCCTTCAAGTGTGAAGGCGGGGACGTAGAGCGTGGCTCGAACCTCGGAAACATATCTGCGTGTTTGCGTTTGCTCAAATATCTCTAAACTCTAAACTCCTTAATTCGTACACTGTTGATTGTTTCATTTATTGCAAGTCTTTCATTTGAGCTTATTGTGTTGGTTAATTTTTAAATTCCGCATTTGTGACCATTTACATATAGCCATCACCTATTCACCCCCCCTCTAGGTGATTTCAACAGCTCTGTCTACCAAAACTCTCAAAGAGAAGGTAGGCAAAGAGCAACTTGTACGCAGCAAGCTTGCTGAAGAGTTGAGCTCTCTCTTGCTTCTCTCTCTGTCTGCCTTGTTGTCTATCTCTTATTTCTTGTGTCTTGTCCCCCATTCCTATAGCGGCGGGCTATTTATAGAGGTTTCAGGGGTGAACGTGCCCCCTAAAAATGCTCCAAAATGAGGGCTAACTTTCCCGCTATGTGGGCGGTGACTGGCCCCATAAGCAGGGCGGTTATAACCGAGACGTGGGCCTTGGACCCTCGCGGAGACGCGGGTGTTGAGCCCACGCGCCTTGATGCTGAGACGCGGGTGTCGAGCCCTCGCGCCTTGATGCTGAGACGCGGGTGTCGAGCCCACGCGCCTTGAGGTTGAGACGCGGGTGTTGAGCCCACGCGCCTTGATGCTGAGATGCGGGTGTTGAGCCCACGCGCCTTGAGGTTGAGACGCGGATGGCCATCATTAGTCCTGCGTCTAGAACCTGAAACTCTGCCTTTTTAATGGCTTGTCTTTTAATGATTTTTAGACAGCCTACAGAAACCCCTCCAAAATTTTCGATATTCCGCAGTTAAGTGGGACGGATTTCGAAATACTTTGGACTCTAGCTGAGCTCACCCTTATGACTGGATTGTCAATGCTCCGGGTTTGATCTTGTCTGGAGTATGGTCTTCGTGAGTATACTGTGGAACTCTTAGAAGCCACCAAAGTTGATCGTGTTGAGTGTCTAGATGCACAGTCTAAACCTCCCTGATTGCTTTAAGTCTATCGTAGGTGCACTTTAAGCCAGGAGTGGACAGTCGTCTGCTTGTGTCAGTGTACTGTTGAACTGATTTGCAGAAGCAAGGACTGAACGCCAGTTCTTTTTGAAGAGCAGAGATAGTACTGCTTTAAAGACGCGACTTTCATGGGGTGCGTCTTTTGGAAATGAAAACGCGACTGATATTCCATTGGGCAGACGCGATGCTAGGCCGGATTGGAAGGACGCGACTTTCGGAGAGACGCATCCTTTTGAGTAAGGACGCGACTTTCTGGACGCGACTATGGCTGTGCTGACGGGGCATGTCCATCGAAGAGGCGCGCCTGGTTGGTGTGAATCCGTGCCATTCATGAGTGCACCGCCACTTATTCTGGGGAACTGACGGGACTCTCCTTTTGGCGTGCGGACTTCCCGGTATATTAAATGAGCTGTCCACGCGTCAAGCGATGACTCGATGCCGAACCAATCGAGCTACGCACCGCGTATCTTTGCGAATCTTCGTGCCTATAAATGGCAACAGTTAGAGAGATATCTCTTTCGTCTCGAGCGCATCTGTTAGGGTTTTTTGAAAAAGGAGTCTTCTCTGTCCCTTCTCATTTCTTCATCGTCCATCATCGGATTCTTGATTAACGATGGCACCCAAGGCTAAGCCAACCGCATCATCTTCAAAAGCGGCCGTCATTGAGGCCCAGAGGGGCGGTTCCTCCGCGCAGGAAGCCCCAATCTCAGGTATAATGTCATTAAACTTCGCCATTAATGGAAGTTCATGGACTCCTAAAAATCCCTCTTTTAAAGGAGAACCGTCAACACAGAATAGAAACCACGTTTGATTCACAGACGCGGTCTTTGAGTTGATAAACAAGGCGCGGGTTTGATGACCCCACCTCTTTTATCCACTTGGGGATGCGCTTGTCTATTGGATATAGAGCGCTAGTAAGCCCTGCACTTCAGATTCTTCACTTAGAATATTTCTAATTGTGAAGGGTTCGGACGCGGACTTGATCCTTGTGTTCTGTGACATCAGGTGCTGGTCTTTTTATGAATCTCGCGCCTGAGTCCAAGTACTTAGAAAATTTTTTTATAAGTCTTGGATTTCAAAACGCAGACTCCCTGTTGGCTTCACGGTCGCGGATTTTCAGGTCTGGACGCGGATTTTAATAATTTCTGTGTCCAGTATCTCTTCTGCATCTGAACGCGGATTTTCAGGCCTGGACGCAGATTTTCAGGCCTGGACGCGGATTTTGACAGTTTCTGCGTTCAGTATCTTTTCCGCGTCTGGACTATAGACACTTAAGATTTCTGATTAAGTGTCATCTTCTTCTGCAGTGCAACACTCTTCTGCCCCACTCTCCAAGAGGCGCCACTTCGGGCACGTAGGTGGTGCTGACCGTGATTTGACCTTTGCGCTGCAAAGGACTGTACCTGTGACTGCTGATGGGTCGCAGGAGCGCAGGAGAAGGCTTTTCAATGTTGACATGGTAACCTTTCGGGAGCTTATAACTGACACAGCATTCACAACGGATGCTCGCGTTCCGCTGGAGAAGCCTGCCTTCTTCTTTGGAGACCGTATTAGCGAGGGCGGCTATTCCTTGTACGACGGAGATTATAAATGGCTCCGTCAGATAGGGGGTAGAAGATTCTTTCTCCCAAACATGGAGAGAATGTACCCGCTATCTTATCTTCAACACATGTCCATCCCTCGGAAAATGAAATGGGAACTCTCCCGATATGTCCCTGAGGTTACTCTTGGCGACCTAGGCTCCAAAAAGGTATATCACCATGATAGTCATGATAGGGAGGTTCTTGGCCTGTTTCCAGGGCTGCTCAGGACTGATCACCCAGTTGGAGAGACACCAAAACTTGGCACCACTTTCCTTAACGCGTTCATGAAAGTGGGGGGTGATTTTCCGATCGAGTTCCGTTCGCCCGGGTGGATCCACTCCACTGAGAGGTATTGGTGGGGCAGGATGGTGAGCTTCGTCCTTGCCGACCTTAGAGGCTTGTTGGAGCAAGCGGAATTGTACCAAGCGGTCAGGGCCGTACAGTATGGTATTCCACCGAGCTCTCAAAACTTTTTTGGCATCCTCGAGCGTTACAATCCTCTGACGGGGACATTCTTCACTCCGGTCGGGGAGATGGGTCTCGCCCTGCACGAGTTGTACGAGGTCTCGGGGCTGGCAATGGGGGATTCTCCCTATGAAGAATACGTCCCAACCGCTGAGGAGCTTCACCTTATGAAGAAAGGGTCTCCTCGAGTGTACGAGACTTACTGGGAGGTGTTATGTCACTTCCACATCTGCGGCCAGATAACCTCTTGGAGGGCGGGGGGAGTCAAGCAGCTGTCTTGGGCAAGCTACTTGTTCAATGGTGTCAACCAGAAAGACCGTCCGGTGACCCGACTGGCTCCCAGCTCCGACGAGGAGATTGCCGACAGGATCAAGGCTTCTGTAGACTCCTACACCACGGAGTCGAACGAGGATGTTTTCGAACCTGACACGGTTTTCGAAAGCTTCCATCATCAAGCCTGGATCCCTATCTCTGACCACGCACTGTTGGCGGGCTTCTTAATGCTGTGGTTGAAGCGCTGTGTGGTGCCAACGCTGCCACATGAAGTCATTGTTGCCGACGTAGTGTACCCGGCGGTGCTCCTGGCTTATGGTAGGCCCATAGCCCTTCTCCCGGCCATGGCGGCGAGTATTCAAAGTGGGTTGCGGACGTTAACCCAAAATCTGTGCGAGGCAGGGAAGGCCGTCGACTCCCATGGCAAGGTGATTGTTGACTCGGAGGGGAGGCTGACGATAAAGCGCCCCAACCCTCGGGTTGAGCTTCCCTACACGTACCTAATGGCTTGGTACGTTATGCACTGTCCCTCTCTGATGACGCCGGTGTCTTGGTGTGAGGGGTTTATTCCTTTCGTGCAGCGGTTGGAGGGTTCAACCTGGTGTAATACTTACATGTATTACATTCGAAAGTGCGTCATGTCAGCTTCGAACTACCAGCTTAATCGTTGCTTCCCCGCGATTCCTGGTGCATCTTTCGGTGAACAATTTACTGACTCCGTAGGCCAAGATGACTTCACGAGGCTGTCAACGGGGGTTTTCTGGTGGTTGGTCAACATTCGGCCCGGGTATGTGCTTTTCCGGCAAGGGAATTCATGCACGATCGAGCCATATATGCCGAATCGCTTCGCCCGACAGTTCGGCTATGATCAACTATATGTCGGCAACCCCAATGCTCGACTCACCTTTAGTGGGAATTTGTTCGAAGGTGCTCGGGCTTGGTATTATAGCGTGGCCGGACGGAAGCAACTTTTCGGCTGCCTATCAAAGGGCCGAAGGGCCGTACCAGCTTCAACTTCTGTACTTGGTACTTCTAGGCAAACCAAACACCAGATTTCGCTCCAGAGTATTCATGCATTGAGAGTATCAATGCAGGTTACGAAGCAAGGTCGGGGTCCACTAAACGCTCGCGAGGCGTCGAGCAGTATCTGAAGGCTCTTAAGGAGGTTAGAAGGGGGTCAAGGGAGGAGCCGCGAGCAGCAAAAGCTCGACAGGCGGTGGGTAAGCGTCCTCAAGGCTCTACCTCCACTGCTGAGCCTGCCCCAAAGAAGGTCCGGAGAGACTTAACGGCTGCAGTTTCTCCGTCCAAGGACATCCCTTCTGGTGTTGAGGAACCGAGGGAAGAAGAGGCGGATGAGGATGATGCCCCCTTAGTCCATGCCCGCAGGTTGCGCAGCAGGGGCCCCAGGATTGTGGAGGAAGCGGAGCCTGCTGACCAACCCACCACCGCTGACGAGGCCGAGTAGTTTGAAGTCGACATAATGAGTGGATGCGATGTTGAGAGGCCAGGGGTCTCAGCTCAGCCCGGGGCTTCCTCAGCTCACGAGAGGAGGGATGAGGCACAGCAGCCGGAGGTCGACATAATGGGTGATGTTGAGATTCCAGGAGTCTCAACTCAGCCTGGGTCTTCCTCAGCTCACGAGAGGAGGGATGAGGCACAGCAGCCTGGGTCTCCCAGTGTATTCATCTCCAGTGCTCGGACAGTTGACCCCAGCCCTACCACTGGGGTGTTTGGAGGCAAGGCTCCGGTTGCCGAGGTCCCTCATGTTGAACTGTCGTCTTCATCATCCGAAGAGGAAATCGATTTTGAGGATGAGGTCGACTTTGGCGATGAACCCGCTCCTCCTGATCCGAGTAAATTCTCACACATCTCGGAGGAGGAAATATATGGGCGTGAGCCGTTGACGACATCACCATCAGCGGCAGTTCTTCCTGCTGAAGCTGCTGAAGGTACACTACTCGCCAAACTCATCCTTCTAACTAGGAGAAGGATTTTTGACGTTTCTTTTTTTTACTTGGCCTCGTGTTGCAGGGCTAGTCATGGTTAGCGAGACCGCTGCTTCCTCCCAGATCGAGGAGATGATACAAGAACTGGCTCAGCAGGAGAGAGCTGAGTCTCCTTGTACTAGGGTGCTTCAAGAGAGGGCAATCGTCAAAGTCGGGGAGACCTCCACCCTACAGGATTCACCCAAGGACTCGCCACCTTTGGACCCCCAGCCAAGTAAGGAAATGTTGGTATAAATGTCTTCCGTTTGCTGTCATGGCTAATATTCTCGTAATTTTGCAGAGGGCATTGAGGAAGTTTAGGCAAGTGCAGAGAGCATTGAGGAAGCTCAGGTAGGAGGAGATTTGGCGGTCAGTGCCTGCCCGGGAGACCACACAGCTCAAGCCTCGGCCGAGGATTCTGAGGAGGTCGAGCTCACTACCCTGTCATCGGCTGTGGAGGTTTCTACGGAGGTAGCACCCCCAGAAGCGCCAGTGGCTACTCTTGCTCCTGCCGTACCCGTGGTCAGCCCGACTCTTGCGCCAGAAGAGCCGACCTACATTCCCCACACCGTGATAGAAAGGGGATCGGGGACCACCTCGGGTGATGATACCATGGAGTTCCTGATACGCCAGACGGTGCAGCAATTTTTTGCCTCAATGCGATCATGCATCGATTTTATCCTGTCTGGGGGTAGTTCTTTTGAATTCGCCCAGACGTATCTCGGAAACCTGGTCGAAAACATCAAGTTGGCCGGAGGCCCTTCACTAGCCCAGGCGTGTCTGCTGCTGGTGGAGCAGCTGGGACAAAACCTGAGAGAGCTTCGATCCCTGGAGAATGCCGGCTCATTCCACAAGGCCCAGGAAACTCTGAATAGGCTCCTTGCTGCTCAAGAGCAAGAGCGAAGAGAGGTGGAGGAGCAGATAACCGATAACACCCGTCTTCTTAAGGTTTCCAGGCTGATCATCAAAGGCTAGCGATCAAGTCCAAGGAATCTGAGATGATCATACAGGCTGCAAAGCAGGCTATCCTTGATTCTCGGGCTGCCATAGCCAGAGCTGAGGCAGTGATTACTATTAACGAACAGAAGCTTGCTACCTCTGAAAAGAGGCTAGCGGAGTCAGAGGCTGCCAAGGCGCAAATTGAAGCAAACCTCTCTGTTCGTTCATCCAAGCTGGAATCTCTCCGAGTACGAGCGCAGGGATTTTTACCTGAGGCAGACCTGCGGGCCCAAGCTCTCATGGAGGCTGAGAAGGCGCGTCAACATGAGATACATCGCCTTAGAGAGCAAATCCATTCCTTGGCGAACCAGGACCTTTAGCCTTCTCTTCTTTTCTTTTTTTTAAAGAAAAGGACACTCTATTTACCAAGAGTGTTTGTATCTACTTTTATCATTTTTGAATAATAAAAGTCATTGAAATTTTTGTTCCATCTTCATTGCCCCGCTGTAGATGAATCCAAACTCTCAATCACAGATTTTGGTTGTGCTCCCTTACTGACTGTGGATACTGAACTTAGGTAAAACTAAGTTCTTTTGATGAAACGCAGCGTCAATTCATAAAAAGAGACGCGGCTCTGAGGCACGCGATTCTGACCTGCCAGTGAAGACGCGGTTCAAGCAGACACGGAGGACACGGCTTTGAGTGTGGTTCATTGGCCGCAATCCTTAACTCTATCCAGACGCAGAGTTCAGGATAATGAGGTCTTACGCCCCTTAACATTAACGTAGTCAGGGATGTGGCGCTGTAGACGCAGCTCTAAGATGCTTGTAAAGGTGACGGGCTTTTTCTGCTGAAGTCATAAGCCTTAGGACGCAGCTTTATGTGCTTTCCCACTGGGGCCCCCAAAATGAGTCCCTTTTGTTGAGAGACGCGGATCGACTTTGAATCATCCAAGAGACGCGAAGGATCTTCTTAACTTGGAATGAAGGAGGACGCCGATTTTTGAGAAAAGAGGGGACGCGGGTCTTTGGACGCGGCTCTCACACCTGCGTTTTGGCATGATTTCCCAGGCGTTCTAAACAGCCTGTCATAAAGATTTTATGAAATCTTTGAAGTCAAGTCTCCATTGACGATTGGGAACCCGCATCATCCGTTATTTCCCGAAGTGGTTTGTCCACGCATCAGTTCTTCATTGGGCTTAGGCGTTAATGCCTTTTAATGCCAATACGGCGCTGGCGGTTGGAAACCAGCGTCTTCGACGCTTCCCGAAGCGACGCTCCACGCGTCAGCCTCTCATTGGGCTTTGACAGTCGTGCGGTCATTAAGGTCGACGTTTCCAATTGATGAACCATTAACTACGATTATTATGGGCTGCCTATAAATAGGGGCTCCTCCTCTCCCTTTAACAGTCCATACTTAGACTGTGTTCTTTTTGAGAGCGAGTGCTCTGAGAGACTCTGTCTTCTCCCTTTCTGAGAGACTCTATCTTCTCCCTTCAAGGACCCTATCAGGGGTTTGCCTTCATGGACGAAGATGACCCAGAGCTTCCATGCTTCTGTTTGGTCTCTTCAGTAGATTACCACTGTCAAGTGATTTCAATGATATGAAGCGTCTCCCTGAGCACCTTTTACGTCCGGGCCTCAATGCAGAGAGTTCAACTCTTAACAGAGGCCTCTGCGGGTATGCCATGCCCACTTACCATGACATTTTAGATCCAACCAAGTTTGAATTTTAGTATATCTCTTAGAGAGATATCATCTGGACTTTCTTGCGAAGTCGTGGTTGGTGCATTCCTCTCCTGGAATTTGCGCCATCGACTTAAACTTTTTTGAACGCAAGTATTGAAGTCATTGGTACCTGACCGCGGGCTTTGCACACAGAGCTCGCGTCTTGAGGCCACTGACTTGGAAGAATTTCAATTCGGGTCGAAGGTTTCAGGCCTGAACTTTTGCACCTCCTGTTCCTCCAACAGAGAGATGGCAATTTTTGGCGTCTGATTATCTGCGCGCCTTGTATCTTAGACGCGGATGTGGAATTAGGTCGCGTTTGAATTCTGTGTGTATCACAGCCTTGCTCGCGTCTGTTTGCAGGAATCTGGCCCAGCGTGCGGGTCATTCCCGCGTCTGCAGTCTTCAGCAATAACCGCGTTTGTGACTTAGTTTTCTTCTGTCGAAGTATACTAAGCTCTGAATTGTCTAATTCCCTTATTTGCTTCTTGCAGGTAGGCTTGATCATCCTTTTTCACGTTCGCTGGGCCCGTGGGAGAATATATCGGCCGGCGAACTTGTTCGATGTTCGTCCACAAGGGAAGAAATCATAGTCTCCGTCGTCCATAAGGGAAGAAATCATGGTCCCTGACGGGGACTTAACCCTCGCCAAGATCTCTTTGAATTCGACGCACCAGTCATGCTTGCTGGCATGGCATGGTCAGAGTAAGGATGGCGGCGGGGGTAGCGGTGGATATAGTGGTGGGTAGCATCCCCTGTGAGGTCTTAAAACCTCCTCTCTTACCCCAGAAGTGACATCGAGGAAACTCCATGCTCATTGGATGATCTTCTGGCGGAAGAGATGTTCATCAACGAAGGATCACACCCCCACTTTGGATGGAGATGTTCGACGGATCATAACCCAGCTTCGGATGGTCAGGTGAGATCAGAAGATTCTGCTGCCATCAGACCTCAAGAACCACCATTGTTCTCGATCAACCAGAGACTTCTTCGATGTTTACATCATGCATCATGGTGCAACCAGCTTCTGATCGTTGCCACAATGCCCGATCCTACTTTGGCGCCCTTCCAAGCATCCTGTACTCGGAATAACATGCAGCTGAGGAGCGAGTGCAACCTCTGAGAGAGAGAGAGAGAGAGAGAGAGACTTCTTTGTACTCCTTAACTGTAACACTCAATCTTATTGTATAAGAGAGCGTTTTGTATCACTTTCATGTGCCTGGATATAAATAAAAGTGACACTTTTCTTTTTCTCCTTCTATTGTCTTGAACTTTTTCTTTTAGTCAGACGCATAGAAGCAAAGGACTTTGACTTGTCAAAACTATGATGATAATTTCAAACAGTCAAACTTTTCAGAGAGAAATCCTATTTTTGGAACTCCCCAATGCTGTCAGAGGTGTAATATTAACTTGACAAGAGATAAGACAATTTTGTGGACCTGTCAATCTATAAAGGAGAATGACAAGTGAGACTCGTACCCCCAGGGAAAATGGGCCTTTATCAAGGTTTAGGATTCACTCGATTAAGCTCAGCTGGGGATTTGAAGGAAAACACTGTTAATGGTGTAGTATTAACCTAACAATGTGTTTAGGTAGACTTGTTATTCTATTGAAGAGAATAGCAAGTGAATCTAGATCCGCGGGGAATCTAAGAAGGTTTTCACCGTTAGAGGTGTGATATTAACTTAACGGGTTGAATGTAGTCTGTCAGAAATATGATGTTAACCTGACAAGGATGTGAGTCAGAGGTGTGATATTAACCTGACTCAGAAATACTTCAGTTTCATTTGGGAAAACAGAAGTGTCACTGACATAAGTGTGATGTTTAACTTGACAGTGAGGGCAATGCTAGAGGTGTAATGTTGAACTTGGCATTGGTCATCTCGACTCCGATATAGAAGTTCGAGGGAAATCCATTGTCATAGGTGTATTGTTGAACTTAACAATGAATTGGATGCTAGAGGTATGATGTTGAACTTAGCATCATCCGTTTCAGCTTCGACATGGAAGTCTGGAGGAAAGTGACTGTCAGAGGTGTGGTATTAAACTTGGCAGAAACTTGATGTACTGTTTAGAAGTGTAATGTTAACTTAACAGTAATTTGTCAGAGGTGTGATATTAACTTGACAGAAATTGATTTGCGATATGAGCAATTTGAGGACCTGTCATCCTATTGATGAGAATGGACAAGTGGAGTTTGAAGTGCCAGAGGTATAGTGTTAACTTGGCAACAACTGTATTTTGTAGACCTACCATTCTGTGGATGAGAATTGGTAAGGGATTTTGGAGGGGAGAGTGGAGTTGAGTCCACTTAGGATTTTTAGCAAACCCTCAGCTATCAACGGATTTGAGGTGCCTTTACCAACTACCGTTTGAGTTGGGCTAGCCATGCTATTCCCCTCATCATGATGAGTTGTCGAAGATTTATGTTGGGCTTAAAAGCCAACGTTTTCCTCTATCCTTAGCCATCGGAGGCGTCGGATGTTAATGAAGAAGCTCTTCTTGTTTTGATCAGAGGTGTACTTTTAACTTGATCGGGGGAGGAGTACTATTAAGAATAGTACTTCTTCAAGAATCTGCCATTGATCGGCATCATGAGTGTATCGCCATTTGAAGTTATGAGACGATATGACCCATTTGAGTAGACTGACTCTACTACAAATGGCCCTTCCCATTTGGGTTGGAATTTTCCTTTTGTCTTGTGCGTCATTACCATGGGTCTTCTGACGGCTAAGACAAGATCGCCTTTCTTGAAAGTTCGCATTTTAACTTTCTTGTTGAAGGCTCTGGTAATTCGAGCCTGGTAGAGCTCGATTTGCTGTTGGGCCTGCAGACGCTTATCGTCTAAGGCTTCCAATTCTTGGAGTCGCTGTCGATGTTTCTCCTCTGTTGTCATCTCTGCTGTCAAGGCGACGCGTAGAGATGGAATTTGGATTTCTAGTGGAAGCACGGCTTCACACCCGTATACCAAAAAAAACGGCATGGCTTTAGTCGGGGTTCGCACAGTTGTGCGGTAAGCCCATAAGCATTCACCCAGCTTGTCGTCCCAGTCACGTTGACTTTTCGAGACGAATTTCTTGAGAAGCTTGCCAATGGTCTTATTGAAAGCTTCTACGAGGCCATTAGCGGCAAGATAGTATGCCGTTGAGGACACACTCTGGATTCTGAACTTAGCGCAGAATCTCTGGAAAGCCTGGCTGATGAACTGGGGTCCATTGTCATGGACAATTCGCCGAGGTACACCAAAACGGTAAATGACGTGATGCTTTACGAACTTGATCACGTTAGACGATTTTACCTCCTTCAAAGGGATGGCCTCGGCCCATTTAGAGAAGTAATCGGTTATTGCCAAAATGAACCGATGTCCTTTTGATGATGGTGGGCTGATAGGGCCAACTACATCCATCCCCCACATTTCAAATGGCCAGGTAGAGGTCGTAGAATGGAGGTTCTGGTGCTTGATGGATGAAATCACCATGCACTTGGCAAGCGTGACATCTTTTAGCATAAGTGACGGCGTCGGCAATCATCTTGGGCCAATAGTAACCTAACCTTTGGAGTCGATGTGCCAGTTTTGGGCCGGGTAGTGAGCTCCACACATGCCGTCGTGGGCTTCTTTCAATACCTCTTGAGCCTCCTTTGGTGAGAGGCACCGGAGCAAGATCCCGTCATACGATCGACGATACAATGTTCGTGTAATCGCATTGTAGTAAAATTTAGGGGCTTTCCTTCGAATGGCAGCCGCTTCCTTGGCGTCCTCAGGCAGGATACCGTAGAAGACATAGTCGATATAGGGGAATCACCAGTCTTTAAGCTCTGGCTTGGTTGACAATTCCAGCGCTTCTTTGCCTTGACACTCTCCCTTTGACCCCTGATAGTCTTCGAGGGCAGTTCTCGGGCAATACAGGTCGTGACTGTAGACGAATACTTTCTCCATTGCTCCAGCTGGAAGAGCTAAGGAGGCCGCGAGGGATGCCAGTGCATCTGCATGCGCATTTTGCTTGCGTGGTACATCATCGATGTAGAAGTTCGTAAACTTCCTAGCCATGTGGACAGTTGCGTTGTAATAGGGTACTAGGTCTTCATGTCTGACTTCGTACTCCCCGCGAACCTGGCTAACGATGAGTTTAGAGTCACCATATGCCTCGAGATTTTTAACGCCAATCTCATCGGCGAGTTGCATCCCAATCAAAAGAGCATTGTACTCCGCCACATTGTTGGAACACGGCTCAGTTAATGAGACAGCTCGAGGAATCACATAGTTCTGTGGGGAGACAAGTACTACTCCTACCCCTGCTACTAGGTGTCCTTTTGGGCTTGTTCTGGACGCGCCATCAAAGAAAAGTTGCCACACCTTCCTTTCAAAGGATGTCTGGGTCTGGCAGGCTTCAGCGACCTCGTCTGGGAGATGTCGTAAAGCTTGGTTACCCTCGGATCTGGATGCTCAGCCAGGAAATCTGCCACCGCTTGTCCCTTCACAGCTTTTTGTGGTAAAAAGTGCATTTCATATTGAGATAGCAATATGGCCCATTTTGCCAGCCGGCCGTTCAATGATGAAGGCTTAGTCATAAGTAACCTCAGGGGGTTGACTTTTGATATGACGTTTATAGTTTGGCCTACCAGATAGTGTCGCATTTTCTGAATAGCGAACACTAATGCCAAACATTCCTTCTCGATCGGATTATACTGATGTTCGGCTCCGATCATCATTCTACTCAGATAGTAGATTGCTCGCTCTCGTCCTTGATCATCATTCTGAGCTAGTAGAGCTCCCAAAGAATGATCCATTGCCCGGACGTACACCAGGAAAGGCTTTCTGAATACCGGAGCTGCAAGGACTGGTGGTTGGGTGAGGTATTGCTTGATTTCCTCAAATGCTTGTTGGCAAGCGTCATCCCAAATGAACGAGACACCCTTCTTCATTAACTTAGCGAAGGGTTGGCATCTTCCAGAGAGGTTTGAGATGAACCTGCGGATGTACGCCAATCGTCCTTGTAATCCCCTGAGTTCCTTGAGATTTCTTGGAGGCTGCATCTCCTGGATAGCTTGAACCTTTTCCGGGTCCAAATGGATCCCGGTGGAGGTTACAATGAATCCTAAGAATTTACCACTGGCCACCCCCAGGAAGGACTTGTTGGGATTCATCTTCAATCGAAGAGCCCGCATGATGTCGAAGACCACCTTCAGGTCAGCTATGTGATTACCCTTAGTGCGACTTTTTACCGCAATATCATCAACATAACATTCTACCGTTTTGCGTATTTGCTGCTGAAAAATGGCGTTCATGGCCCTCTGATAGGTTACCCCCGCATTCTTCAGTCCGAAGGGCATGACGGTATAGCAATAAACCCCCAATGGTGTCCTGAAGGAGGTGTGCTTTTCGTCGTCAGGATACATTTTGATTTGATTGTATCCTGAAAACCCATCCATGAAGGACATTCGTTCGAATCCGCAGGTATTGTCAATCATGACGTCTGTGATTGGCAATGGGAATTCGTCTTTGGGACAAGCCTCATTTAGATCACGGAAGTCGATGCAGATCGGGTCTTTCGTTTTTCTTAGCAACGGGGACGATGTTGGCTACCCAATCGGGATGTTGCTCTTCCCTGATGAAGCCAGAATCTATGAGCTTTCTGACCTCCGATTGAATCGCCTCCATTATTTCTGGACGAAACCGTCGCTGTTGTTGTTTAACAGGCTTTACGTCCGGATTGATGTTGAGGCGGTGCATAGCCACCTGAGGATCAAGTCCAGGCATGTCTTCGTAATTCCAAGCGAAGACATCTCTGTACTCTTGAACAAGAGATATTAGATCCTTTTTCTCTGACGGTGACAGGCCGTCGCTTATGAAGATGGGCTTAGGATTAACCTCATCTCCTAGATTAATCTGAACAATCTTGTCTTCTGTGGGTGGTTCGCGTTGTTCAAAGCGGGTGTCCCACAGAGCTTTTAAATGTCTGATCCAAGGATCTGCATCGGATCGGATCATTTCTTCATCTTCATCTTCCAGATGGCTTGTTGAAACCATGTGCACCGAAAGTTCTTTGAAGATGTTGCCGACACTAGCATCTGACTCCCATGATGACGTGCCTGAAGAGTATTTATGGCCAAATGAGCCCCCGGAATCAGAGGCTGATGGAGTCGGAGTTGATACATAGCCCAACCCCCTGCGCGTCCGATGATAATAATCGGGTGCTTTTCCTTTTGGCACAAAGGATCGAAGTAGCGTCCTCCGTCCTTTGCCGAAGTTCAACCCGAGTCTGCTGGTGAGGTCATATCCCATGTTTTTCATCATTCTGAGTGTCTTTGGCTCATAATGACCGAACTGAGGGGATTCCTGCTCACTTTCTGATTCTTCATGATTCATTGGTTCGGATTCAATTCGTCCGAAGAGAATTGGTCTTTGGCCCTTCCTTCTCGCTGGAACCATGAATATTGATTGTTGCGCATCGTCGACATTTCGACATGTTTTAAAGGACGATTTCACTGGTACATGCAACGATGTCAAAGCATCCATTGCCGACCAGAGATCGTCATCCACGTCGGTACTAGTGTCTGACGGCACTGAATCAGAAGCAAACACAGAAAAATACGCTAAATCTAATTCTTCATTAATGTACCAACCGCCTACATCGTCGGTGGTATTATTAACATCGAGCTTATCAATGCTCGTTACAGGTGGATCTAGCTTCCACACACACTCATCTTCCTCCAGTTCGGTGTCAGCTTCATTGCCAGAGTCTGGTTCCTCGGTTGCGGGACTTCATCCGTCTCCACGGGATCTTGGTACAGTAAGGAGTCTGTGAAATAATTCTCGACCCCTTTGAATGGATGCCTTTCGGCAATCAACATCTGCGCCTTTCCACCCTCATCAATGTATTTCATGACTTGATGGAGAGTGGAGGGAACGATGGAGTTACGGTGAATCCACGGTCGTCCCAGCAATAGGTTGTAGGAAGTGTCGGCATCAATGACGTAGCATGTCACTCCGACTTTAAACTTCCAATCTGGCATTTGAGCTTGATCTTCCCCATCGTACGGGTCCTTTTGGCATTGAACCCATAGATAGTTGTCTGGGTAGGGCTTAAACGATGAGTAGGGATGTCCAGATGTTGCATGACCCAGCGAGGCATGATGCTCAACGCGGACCCTGGATCTACCTGAATGCGGTTCACTTCGGATGATCCAATATACCTGTGAAGTACAGGGGTCGATCATGCTTCCCTTTTACCTGCATATCCTCTGCCATGAAGGTGATGCAGGGGGCATTCTGGGAGGTATGGAGACAATTCTCTACATCCTCCTTTGGCACCTGGGTCATGAAGACCTCAGCATTTGCCAGAGCCTCTTGTAGAGCTTCTCTGGTTGACTTCGACAGCCTAAGAAGCTCATACAGGGTAATCCGCGCCGGGATGTTGGCCAATTGAGCCAGGACATCAAAGCGGTAAGGCGCCGTAGATTCTTCCGCGATGCCCTTTTGAAGGGCTCGAGAAAATCGAATCTCCTTCTGTTTCTCCACGGGTTGTTTTGTGGAGGGCTTGGTTAGCTCTGCAGCTGGTTGTGGAGGGGTTGCCGTCGTTTCGCCATACTGCTTCAAGTAGGGCTGTCCTGAGCGGGTTTCCGCCACCAGCCGACCGGGTTCTGCGGCCAGAACTATTGTCTCCTCTTCCGAGTCGGTTAGCGAAGGAATATCGGTATCCGCTTCTCGAGAAGAGGCACACACCACATTGCAGGATGACGCCTTTGCCTTGCCCTTGGACTTCTTGTTAGTTACAGTAGTCCATGGCTGGGCGTCAACAAGGTCAGGGTGGACCCACATGATTTCCCCTCGAGGCGTGGGAACAGGTATCAGGCCTTTCTCTTGTTGCTGGTGAGGATCTGTGTTGATCACTCTTAGTTTTCCTTTCGGAACAGGGACCACCCCCGAAGGCGTTGGGGGTTGTCTTCCGAACTGGAGGACTGACGTCATGTTAGCTGTCACCTTCTTCTGCTCTGGTCGGAGTTCTAATACCTCCGCGTCAATCAGGGCCTGAAGGATGTCCTTAAAGACGTAGCAGCTTTTGGTGGGGTGTCCCAACATCCTGTGGTATAAGCAGTAATTGGGATTGTCGGTTTTACCGACTTCTTCAGGGCGCCTGGCTTCAGGGAGCTTCAGTCTATTGCTCTTGTTGAGTAGCTTAAAGAGCGAATCGACATGTTCCTCCTTGAAAGAATACTGCTTGTTGGCGCGTGGCTGGCTTGAAGAGCCACTCGCCTTGACCGGTTGAGGTTTGGCGGGAGATTTGGTCTCCGTCGCCAAATTATCCTTCCGCTTTGTCTAGAGGGATGTGTCTGGCGCACGCCTGGTTGACCTCTCTGGCCGTGGCTTCCCTTCTTCTGCCCTGACGCGGGCAACAATCTCCTCAGCCTGTTCACCTTGTTGGACCAACTGCTTCCAGGTGCGGCTTTCAGCAACTCCTATTTGAGCAAGGAGTGAGGTTTAGAGATTGTGGCGACATGTTTCTACCAGGGTGACCTGGGTCATGCCGCTCGGACATCGGAGTGCCACATTCTGAAATCTTTCCATAAAGATTTGACGGACTCTCCCTTTCGCTGTTTGGTAGCCAAAAGGGTGGGCATCGTGACCTCCGAGTCGTCTTCGAAGAAGCGCGTTAGGAATAGCTTCTCCAAATCACCCCAGTTCTTGATGGAGCCCTCCGGGAGTTTCATAAACCATTCGAAGGCGAGCCCTTTCAGGGTGCCAATGAACAGACGTGCCAAGATGGCATCATTGTCTACTACATTCCCTGTTTGGGATTTAAAGTAGTAGAGGTGTTGGTTGGGTGACCCCTTCCCATCGAATGCTTGGAGGGTTGGAGCCTTAAACTTGGGCGGGTATGGAACCAAGTCCCACTCGGCCGGATAAGGCCGGATCACTCCCGCTTCCTGGAGGCCTTTACGGTTGGTGAGGGCCTCAAGGCGTTGCTCTAATTGATTCATTCTTTCGGAATGAATCTTCCCCTGATTTTGGTCGTCTTTCCCTTGCAACGAGATTTGGACGAGGTCGAGGTGGGCTTCTCTCCATCAGGGTGCACAGAAGACGAGCTTTCTCCCTCTTTTTTCTTGCCCTTAGACTTTTTAGGGGGAGATTTATTCCTGTCTTCGAGCAACTGCGCAAGCATCTGCTTGAGAGAGTCGATAGATTCTTGCTGAGCACGAATCATCTCAAGTTGTTCCCTCTGGACCTGGGCTTGCAGCTCCAGGCGTCGGGCCGTCTCCTCAGGAGTGCTTGTCATGTAGATGAAGGCCTCCTTCTCGACGGAAGAATTCGAGGCCTGCGATTCTGCTACAGCAGAATGAGAGTCATTCATTTTGACGCCCCGGGCCAGGGCATTATAGTCGATCGGGGGATGGCCCCGGTCCAGGTAAGAGTGTGTCGATACACTCCTTCCGGTTCAGAGTCAGACTCGTCAGAGCTGACTGCAGGCTGTTTTCCTCTGCTCCTGCTTGTCATATTCGCAGTGAGCTCTGGGTATTCAGCGTCAGAGAACATCCTCCGCCTATGAGAGCGTCTTCTTTTGGCTGACGGGGGTATCAGGGTCAGCTGTCTAACTAAAGACTGCTGGTACACACCTGAACCACAACGGCACTCGGAGAGCATAGAGATGAGCCGTTGGCAGCAACATGATGAAGTGACCTGATTGGTACTTCTTTTCTTCGTCAAGTAATCCCTCAGATCCATGGGAGGGGGATCGAAGAGATTAACCTCGCAACGTCGAAGACGGAAGGCATCTATATGCTGTACAGCCTGGATGCGGGTTTCAGGGACGCGACTTTCGCGCCGCGGCTGTAAGACGCGCGTCTGGCGTCTCTGTTGAGACGAGACGCGATTGTCGCGTTGCCGCTTAGTGCGTCGGGGCAGAAGAGTTTGAGAGAGAGTGGGTTGCTGGGCCCCACGCCTATGGGGGCGTGCCTCTTGCGCTTGATGAAGCGCAGAGGTTTCACCTTGGCGTTTGATAAGTTGGTCTTCAGAGGACCTAACTTGGGGAGTCTCGTGTTTGGGCCGCCAAACGCGGACTTCGCGCGCTAGATGCAGCGCAGCTAAGACGCCAGTTTGTGCGTTGCGTGCAGCCTCAGTTGGACAATCAGAAGTTCCAACTTGAAGCTGACGCGCACGCCTCCTCTGACGACGCTCAGCATTTCGGTTGCGTCGTGGAGGTGGAGAGAGACCAACGACGACCTGATGCTGGACACCAGAGATTTTGACCACGCGGGTCTCTTGAGAGACGCTGACGCGCGTGTTCTGCGCGGCGCGGTTGGTCGCAACGGCAGTTGTGCCTGAGACCACGCGGGCCTCCTGAGAGGCGTTGGCGCGTGTATCCTGCTTGGCACAGTTGGCAGTAGCGGCGCCTGAGAGAGCCTCAGATCGGGCTTCGGGGCCATTCCCCGTCGAGACCCTGCGGCAGACGCGGGTCCTTGGGCTCTTGGAGCCGGAAGAGAGAAACTCTTCGTACTTCGCCTGGTCGAACTCGACAACTAGCGATTCGACCATCTTCTCCTTACAGAGGATGTCACCTTGCGCCACGATTTGCTCGTCGGTAACAAATGAATCCCCAGCGGAGTCGCCATCTCTTGTACGCACACGGAGAAGGTACGAGCTCGAAGTAAGATTTCCTTGAATCAAATTGAAAAATTACAACGGACTAGTATTCCGGTTACAAGGGAGAGAGGATGTTGAGCCTTGAATCCTCCCTTTGTTTAAGGCTGGGTTCTTCGAGTGGCGATGGAGAGTGAATCTTGTTCTCCGTTGATCGGGTGACCGTCTAGACCTTCAGGGATCTTCTCTTCGGCTGGTAGAATGAGTAGCACAGCTCTGTCTACCAAAACTCTCAAAGAGAAGGTAGGCAAAGAGCAACTTGTACGCAGCAAGCTTGCTGAAGAGTTGAGCTCTCTCTTGCTTCTCTCTCTGTCTGCCTTCTTGTCTATCTCTTATTTCTTGTGTCTTGTCCCCCATTCCTATAGAGGCGGACTATTTATAGAGGTTTCAGGGGTGAACGTGCCCCCTAAAAATGCTCCACAATGAGGGCTAACTTCCCCGCTATGTGGGCGGTGACTGGCCCCATAACCAGGGCGGTTATAACCGAGACGTGGGCCTTGGACCCTCGCGCCTTGAGGTTGGGACGCGGGTGTTGAGCCCACGCGCCTTGATGCTGAGACGCGGGTGTTGAGCCCACGCGCCTTGATGCTGAGACGCGGGTGTCGAGCCCTCGCGCCTTGATGCTGAGACGCGGGTGTTGAGCCCTCGCGCCTTGATGCTGAGACGCGGGTGTTGAGCCCACACGCCTTGAGGTTGAGATGCGGGTGTTGAGCCCACGCGCCTTGAGGTTGAGACGCGGATGGCCATCATTAATCCCGCGTCTAGAACCTGAAACTCTGCCTTTTTTAATGGCTTGTCTTTTAATAATTTTTAGACAGCCTACACCTATCAACTTGGTTGGTTAGCTCAAGAATGTTTGAAAGTCTAGAAATTTGATCATTCATTATATCTTGCAAACGATCCACTTTTTCTTCTAACCCATCGAATGGATCATTGGAGGACTGAAACATTGATGTTGTGGTAAAAGAAGTATATGAAGATAATGATTGAACAGGTGGTTGACAATATGGCTCAGGGGCGTTGTATCCCCATTGACTCTATAAAGAGTGGTGATGATTATTCCAGTCTTGTTTATAGTATTGGGACTGGGGCATGTAATGATTCGGATAAAACCAATCTGGCACACTAGATTGGTTAAAATTATGATATGCGGGTTGGTAATATCCGAAAAAGAGGTTGATGTATAATATGGATTATTATTAAAATTGAAAAAAATTTTGTTATAAGCCATATCACAAATAAAACACAAACAAAGAAAAAGAAAACAAACAAATAAGCAAACAAAAAAGAAAAAAATTCTAACCTAAGTTAGGGTAGACCTATGACCTAGACAACTCCTAACTGGTTAGACTGTCCACAGGAGGTATAATGCAGACTTTGACCACAAGCTAATCAGCCAGGTCAGGGCAAGATTGGTGGGAGGTTTTCTGTCAAAGATGTTCCTTAATTAAATAACCACCAATCTTCAGGCTTTCGGCCCTCAATCCCCTTCCTAGACACTGATTTGACAGGAGTCAAATTCCAACACTGTTCCCCCTTAGGATAATCTCCTAATTGAGTCTGAGATGTCCCTAGGGCCAACGTCTACTCATTTTTAGTTAGGCTTGGGTTAGTGAGTGAGGAGATTGTTTGTGGGCCAAGGAAGGGTGATGAAATCTCCACCTTATCTTATTTATGGGTTATGCCCTTAAAGTGATTTAGTGCACGTGTAAAACAATAGACAAATATTCACTCAAAAGCAGTAAATCAGCCAAGGGTGCTTTCTAGTCTATATGCAATGCGAACGTACCTTAGCTCCAGCACTCTTCAACAAAAATTAAAAAAAATTAAATAGACACGTGCCTATAATGCAAGAGTCTAATTTTTTTTCAACAAATAGGTTACTGTTAATTAATTAGCAGTGTACAGGGTGATCACAGAGAAAAGTTAACAGAGTAGTAAACAAATCTTTCAATTTGCAGCAACCTGCAGAAAACAGAGTGAGTAGTGAACTACACAGGTCGCGAAAACGCGGCTATTGCCGCGAAAACGCGGCTCTGTAGTAGGCTCTGCCTTTGAGGGCAGAGGCACAGAGTTGCTATATGTCCTTTGCTACTGCTAGTTTTCCTGTTCTCTGATCCTGCAAACAAAAAGAATAAATAAATCAATAATTAGTTTTTTTTTGTTTTAGAGAGAAACTTACCGTCCCTCCCCGGCAACGGCGCCAAAATTTTGATTGAGATTTTACCTGCACACAAAATATAGTATTTCAGATTTAAGAATATGATGTGCAAGGTGCTCAATTCTACCGCTATAGCAAGTGGCTATGCGGGTCGTGATCCACAGGGAGGGACTAGCGATAGAAGCTTGTTTAGTAAGTTCTCTCTTTTTTTATTTACAATGATAGTTACAATGATATTACAATGAAAACGAGTGAAAGAGATTAGGAATATTGTAGTGTTGGTAATCTAAACTAAAGAAATAAAAGAAAGAAAACTAAAAACTAAAAACATACTTACCTCTTCGGCGTCTGCTTACTTTTGAACCGTATCAATGATGTACCTTTCTTTGAAGGCGAGCGAAGCATGGAATATAAGATCATCCCCATTCCCGATTTACACTATGAAATAAAAGGGCGAGCTATACTACCATGAAAATGGATGTTCATCTTCATAAACCATCAACGGCACTTGCAAGGAGAAGAAACTTCAAGGCTATTGGTTTTACTTGGATCAACAAACACAAAAGAGGGAAACAAAAACAAAACAAGAATAAAGAAGAAACAGAACTTCGATTTGATTCTTATAACAATGGAAGAAAAGACTTACACCGATGTCACCTCAGTACAAGCTTGATCTCCTTCCTCCATGAAACTCGTCTCTCCTCTCAGTTACATAAAAAAAATAAAAATTACATAAAAGAAAACTAAAACAAACCTAAGTTACAATCTACAAATTAACCTAAGAAAAACCCTAAATTTGTTTCTGTACTCGACGCCCTTCTCTGTTGCTCTGCAGGGTTATTTATAGGAGATGGAAGAAGTAGAGTCCCGGTACGACTCCTCCACAAAATCTTATCGCCAGACTCGTCAATCTTGTCGCGGAAACGCGACTATGGCCGCATTTTCGCGGCAATAGTGTGTTCTCTGGAGCGCGTGGCCTCCTCTGGTCCGTCCATCTGGGTATATCCTTTTAGATCTGGCATACCGACTCTTTATTTGAAAATTCGGGATAAGTTGGGAAGCAAGTTACCCTAAATCCAAATCTTTTAAAATGATTTTGTTATCTTTGCACTCTTCTCCCCTTATCTCTAGCCTTGTTCTGCAAGCAATTAGGGTTTAGTCTATCCCTTTCCTCTTCTTTTAATAATTGCAAATTTTGCACATGGGCTTGCACATGGGCTTTTTTAGGCTTCTGGGCTTCATTTAGGCTTTATTCTTTATTTAATTAATTACTCAAGGCCTGCACACATTAAATAATAAAACATTAGTAATAGTGCATAATTGTAGGAATAAATATGAAAATGTGATAGTAAATGTAGTGATAAATATGCACTTTTTACTACCTATCATCCGTATTCACAAATCATAGTCCTAACCATCTCTTAGAAAGTTCTATTATTCTTTTTGACGACTTCATTTTGTTGTGGAGTTCTAGGACATGAAAGTTTATGTTTAATTTTGTTTTCTTCACAAAAAATAATGAAGGTGTGGTTGACAAAATCACCACCTCTATCATTTCAAATACGGAAAATCAGAAAATTCTTCTTTTCAAATTCTTTTTCTAAAACATTAAATATGAAAAAGCTTCATCTTTATGTTTAAAAAGAAAAGCTAAGTAAATCTTGAAAAATCATTAATATGAGCAAAAACAAAATGATTACCACTCAAACTCTTGGTTTTGGTTGGACCAAACAAATACATGTGTATTAGTTCTAATGGATGTAATGTCATAACATCCTTAATGGATTTCAAAGAGGACTTGGTTTGTTTTTCAAGTTAACAGGCATCACAAATGCAGTCCTTTCAAATCTTAGTTTTAATACCCTTCATCGCTTTCTTAGAATCAATACGTGATAGGTGATCAAAAGAAATATGACCCAAATGTTTATTTCATAACCAAGAATCTTCATTAATTGTGGATAAGTGTGTAACATTACAATCTAAATTTATTGTAATCGTGATTCCTACAAAAGTGAATATCTAATATAGTTTATATGCTGAGGCTTATTCCAAGAAAAAAATGCAGTAGACATACAGCATACCTGAGCCTTTGCTCTAGAAAGTGGAGCTCAGAAAACTTCTTAGTTGCTGCGAAAACGCGAAAAAGTTATGTTTAAGTGGCATGAGAGAAAGGATTACTGATCTGCCTTCTTGCAGATTGCTTGAAACTAAAGGATTTATCTTCTGCAGGTATTAGTTTTTCTGTTTAGCTCACTATACATACTTTTCTAACCTCAACAGTAAACAAGTGTTAAACATTTAGGTTTTCCTTAGAGGACGAATTTGTCTCGTGAGGGTTTTCAGTGAATTACCCCACAAAATCCAAAATAAAGAGAAATAAAGTGTTAGTAATTTGAAACGCATTTTGAAAGAGAGAGAATATTTGACGAATTTTTGCAAAAATTCAAGTAATCTATAAGTTATAGGAAAATCAAACTTTTCATTCCTATACTTAGTCTCTATTCAAAAACTTGTTATTAATTAAGGTAAGGAGTCAAACTGTATTTTTAATCTAGTCTATTATTTTACCCTAAGTCATATGCATTTTTGCGATCGTGAAATTTTGACTCAGGGTTCTTCAACACTAACTCTTATGCCTTATTTTTATAATTTTTGGTGGTACTATCCGTTAGTTCTATCAGGCTTTCTAACTGCCCATGTAATGAATCTTTAGTTAATGACTCCTAAACCGGATAGTCTTAGGGCACCGGATGAGAAAACACCCAAAGGACTTAAAAATTCGAGCAAACATGACCACAAAACTTAAGGATTTTATTTATTATATGAACCACTTTTAGGCGTGAATACTTATGTTTTATGAGGCACAAATATCCAGCTTAATCAGAGGAGATATATATTTATAATTTTTTTTCTTTTTTCTTTTTTCATAAAGCATAAGAATCTTTATTTTTGAACTCTGAGTGTGTAAGTGTATAAAGTATGCATATTTTATCAAGGTAAAAAATCAAGATTAAATTAATTTTTAATTTTTCTTCCTAACCCTAGAAATCAGACAAACAATTTATTTTGACCAAGTATAAGAAATCCTAATTATGATTCTCCTATTCCTTAAAATTAACTTAATTTCTTAAAAAATAGGTCAAAATATTGTTTCTCTTTTCAAAAAATTTTAAAGAAAAGAAAATATTTTTTAATAAAAAAACCTATATTATGTTAGAACCCTCCCCCACTATCGTATGCATTATGCTCAATGTATGAATGAATGCATATATGCATGAAAAAGAAGAAAGGGAAGGAAAATGTTAACTCAAGGTGGTGGTTCTGATGGTGGTTGGATTGGACCAAGCGTTAAAGTCCAATCAAAATAATAAGGTGGTGCACAGAACCCACCTTTTATGGCCTTTTTTCTATTCAAATATTTACAATCTCCAACATGAATAGGATCATGCAGGATCCTAACGTTAAATTTGTCCTAGTTATATGACCAATCTTGGAATATCATCACAGAGTCATTATAGTCTATACCTAGGTCCAAAAAACAGAAATATGAATTTGTGAAATGGATGATTTGGGCTCTAGAACCAATACTGACTCGGATACATGACTTCAATCAAGTTTTAGGTTCAAAAGTCAGTCTCAGTTAAAGAGTAGAGTTCAAATCAAAGAATTGAATTTCATATTCTTTTTCCATCAATGGAATGTGACTATCCAAAATAGGTGGTTCGATTTCATGCTCTATGGGTATAAGAAACAATGTTGGCTTAAAAAATGGATCTAGCTCGGGGAAGGATACCGAGTCAACATAGATTCAAAAATTAGAATTAAATCACAAAGTCGAGGATCAGGGTCACATTCATAATCAAGTTCAATTTTATTGAAGTAAAAACTTACCAATTGTCCAAAGTTTGGGATTGGTCAAGTTCAAAATGTTGTGATGGAATTGAATCTTGGTTAAAATTTTTAAGATACCATGATTCTTGGTTCCAATCAATTTGGCTAGGGAATCGGAATGGTCAATAATGTGTTAGGTAGAGTTTCCTCTTTCTATCATTAATTGTTTTGACTAAATGACTTATTTTCTAACCTATCAAAAATTAAAGACACTCCTTTTGGGATTGAATACAATTATTTTGGGACCGAATCATGAATTTCATATTCTTTTCTAAGTCAGTAGGTTCTTTTGTCGTTGTGGGACTTGAAAATAGAGTAAAGGTCTTAGATTTGAAAATTTTAATGGGATTGTGAGCTTTCATGTTTTGAATTTATCATCCAGACTCAAGGAAGGCTTCTAGACTCTTTTCTAATTCAGATTTTTCTTTTATAAGTTGATCTTGATAAGGAGTATTGAAGCTGGTTGTTGGTAAGGTGGTTGACCATATGACTCGGGGGAGTTGTATCCCCATTGACTTAGTGAAAAGTACTGATGATCATTTCAATCTATTCATAATACTAGGACTGGGTATATATTGATTCGGATAATACTAACCCGGCATACTTGGCTGGTTAAAGTTATAAAATGCCAGGTTGGTAATATCCGAGTCAAAAGAGGTCAGGGTGAAGTATGGATCATTATATGCATTGGAATAATTGTAATTGTAATCATATCAAAAAAATGTCAAAAAAAATAAACAAACAAATAAACAAACAAAAAGAAAGAAAAATCTAGCCTAAGTTATGGTAAACCTTAGACCTAGATGACTCCTAACTGGTTAGATTGTTCATGGGAGGTGTATTGCAGCAATCTGACCACAAGTTAATCGGCCAGATAGGGGCAAGACCAGTGGGAGGTATCCGTGCCTAAACAATGGACCTAATGATGCCAAACCACTGTTCTTCGAGATTTCGCCTCTCAATCCCCAACCTTTGACACTGATTGGCTTAAGTTAAACTCTAACAACTTTTCCCTTAGGTCAATCTCTTAAATGAGTCCGAGATGTTCCTAGGGCCAACGTTTACTCTGTTTTAGTTAGGCTTGGTTAGTGAGTGAGGGGATTTTTGGGCTAAGAAAGGGTAACGACTTCCTACCTTATCTTGTTTATAGGTGAAGCCCTTAATTCATTATAGTGCAAGTGTACAAATATATAGTAGAAGCAATACTTGAGAAATATGAATCTCTCAAAATATTTTTCTTAAAATATATACAATGCATACATATCTTTGCTCCAGCACTCTTCAACAGTAATGTAATGTGATTAGACACGTGCTTAGAATGCAACGTCTAGATGGTTTTTAACCAATTAACAAACACATGTTACTGTTGAGTTAAATACAGTGCAAAACAAAGTAAGAAAATCTAATAGATGCAGAACCTGTATTTCGTAGTTTGTAAGCACCTACAAAAAATTAATCAGTAGTCCACCTTCTTGGTCGTGCAAATGCGGCTTTGGCTATGTTTCTGCAGCAGAAAAGAGGGCTCTGTTGCTCTGTCACAAAGTAGCAAAATGTCCATTGCAACTTTAGATTTCTGAATTCAACCCCTGCACATAAAAACAGAGAAGAAAGTTAAACCATTAGTAAACTTAAAAAGAAACTTACCGTCTCTCCCAGCAAAGGTGCCAAATTTTATCGAGTTTGACCTGTGCACAGAACAGATGTAGTTTAGAAAGAAAGATTAAGAAGTGTAAGGTTACTCAATACTACCGCTATAGCAAGTGGCTATGCTGGTTGTGATTGATTGGTAGTCAAAAGTGCATTTTATCATCATATTTACCATCACATTTTCATATTTATTCATTTAATTCTGCACATTATTAATAATTTGTAATTATTGTGTGCAGGCCTCGAATGTTATTTAGCAATAAATAAAGCCTAAAGAGCCCAAAAGCCCAGATCCAAGCCCATGTTTGAAGCTCAGGTGAAAAAATGCAAATACAAGGGCTAAAAGTTGCAAATATCAGAGATTAGGGAAGGATAGACTTCTATCCAACCCTAAACACATGCAGGATGAGGATAAAGGCCAAGATAAGAAGAAAATTCGTGGGAAGAAGATTTGAAGAAATCTGGATTAAGAGTAACTTGATTACCAAGTTATCTCGAAAATCCAGATTAAAAGGCCAGGATCAAACTTCCAGAAGCAGAAGCCCACAGGGACGGACCAGGAGAGGCCACGCGCCAAAGCGCGTGGCCAGACGTCGCCAAAGTGCCGCGGATCCGCGGCAAAAGCCGCGGAAACGCGGCACTTTGATCTCATCCAGATCCCAGATTTCGTGGGCAGGTTTATCTAGGACTCCTCGGCCTTCTGCACCTATAAATATCCCCTGTAGTATAACGTACAAAGGTCCAGAGGCGAGCCAAGGGCTAAAATTAGGGTTTCTTCTAGGTTTTCTTCTTTTGTAAATTAGGGTTTCTTTTCTTTTTATTTTCAAGAGAGAGAGAGGATTATATGAGCGTGACACCGAGTATCTTCTTTCTCTGCCATTGATTAAAGCAATAAAGGTAATTACTTTTCTTTTGTTCTTTATTCTTATGTGTTATTTTTATTTTGTTTTTCTTTCTTTTTCTCTGTGATCTTGTGGTTGTGATGAACATGCAAGTGGATTCCATAAGCACGTATAACTAAGCTCTGTGAGAACCAGCGATAGTTCATGAAGACGTCTCCTCCAAACTACGCATCACTTCGTACTTGAGTATGCTTGACGATATAATGTGCACAGGATTGAGATCGATCTTATGATCTATTCGTGGAACGCCTCCTAAGCAAGATAGAACATGTAAGGTTTTCACGTTCTTCTTCAACCAATCTCAAGTAAGTTTTCTTTTCTTTTCGTTTCTTTTCTTTTCCTTTTGTAGAATAAATACAACTCATCTCCATATTTTTTTCTACCACCATCCATTGTAAATACCACCACTGCTAATAATAAAAAGATAAAAACTTTAGAGAATCTTACAAACGCTTCCATCGCTAGTCCCTCCCTGAGGATCACGACCCGCATAGCCCTGCTACCGCGGATTAGAACTGAAACTGCACATCTATTTTTAAAACTAAAATACCATCTTTGTGTGCAGGAAATCTCAGTCAACAGTGATCCACAAGGATGGACAGCGATTGAAGCATTTCCAATTCTTTTCACTTATTAAAACTGGTTAAAGATTCTTCTTTGTTTTTAAAAAGAAAAGAAAAATAACTAGGTTAAGTTAGAAAGAAAGTTAAAGATTGAAGATGATTTTGAAATCGTTTTAGGTTAAAGGAAGAACTATGTTAAAAGAGAAAGGACGGAAAAGAAATAGAAAAAGTATTGCTAAACTAAGAATTGAAATGAAAGAAAGGAAGAAAACTTACCTGTTTTGGATGAATGCTTACCTTGAACCATTTGGGAAGATTTACCTTAAAATAAAAGTGTTACAAAACCAGAGAAGAAATAAAACAGTGATCTACTAGATTGAGTACGATGAAGAAGAGGAGGAACATTATATTGATTGTCATTTTCAATACAAATCTCTTAGAAGAAAATTACACTCAGTGTCACCTAATACAATTCTTCTTCTCCTTCTCTCAAGAAACTCTCTCTAAGCTAAGCTATAAAGAAATATAAAATTATATAAAAAGAGAAAGAAAAAACCTAGCCTAAGATCTCTCTCTGCAGTGTGGTGCCTGTTTGCCTTCAGAAATTACAGTATTTATGGGATAACAATGAGTGCCAAAGGGTGTAAACAGCTAATATCCTTATCCATGTTATCCCTTTATATACTGATAAATTCATCTTTGGGCTTTTGAATTTGGGATTATCTTCATTGATTTCTGAAGTAAGGATAATAAATCTAAATAAAGTTGATTTAATTAGAACAGATTTGATAATATCCTCTTCGTTATTCCATGTTTCTGATAAGATTTGCCTCTGGACTTCTGAATTTGTGATATCTTCATTGATCTTTAACTCAACCAAATGGATCTTCAAAAATCTGATTTTAACTGATTTTATCTGGTATTATCTTCTCTGATTTGCTCCAGTCTTGGATAGAATTGCTTCTAAATCTCTGCATTTGAGTAGATCTTCATTGATTTGCTTGAGCTTTTAAAACTCCAGATTTAATTGGATAAACTTGTTCATTTCTCCTCTTTTTCTATTAATTATCATGCATACCATTAGACATTAAAATGAATTAAATAGCAGAGTTTTATTATAAAATAAATGTGATATATGTGATATATCTGACACTAGATATGCAATGTACATGTACAATCATTTCTCATATCGATATATATAAACATTATTTTCACGAAAATTGGAAAGCACACAAAAATGTTTTGTTATCAACTATATCACAAGTAGAATCATCAAAGATAACCCTTAAGTTTTTGTCACATAATTAACTAATGCTTAATTGATTTTGTTTGAGACCTTCTATCAAAGCAATATTTTCTATTAAAAGAGATGTATCAATCTTGATATTACCTATACTAATGATTTTGTCCTTAGAATCATCTCTGAAGGTAATGGTGCCATCTTCACTGGATCTCGATAGTGTTGCAAAGTTGTAGATATCCTATATCATGACATAAGCAACCACTATTAAGATACTACCTCTCTCTACATCTTGGGAGCTTGGTGCGTACTTATATAAATTTAAAATGAGAGTTGATTTTGTTACCCAAGTCTTTTGGGTCTTATGATGTTAGTCTTATGAGCCCAAACATGATTATTTTGCAATATTTAATCTATCATAATAAATTTGTTCAAGCGACCTTTTCGGCCACAATATGTACATGAGTACACCATGGCATATAAAAAAGCATGGTGTGTGTGTGTGTGTAAGCATGATAAGCACGCTGTGTTGTGTGTGAGCATGATGTGTGTGTGAAATGTGTAAAGGTGGCTTCTTTTGAGTATGTCTCTTTGGAAATATCAATTCTAATCTAGCCTTATCAAACTCACATTTCTTCAAAATATTACTCAAAGTATGAATTTTATTTTTCATCAAAGAAATCTCATTTACATCAATATTAGGAGCTTTACAAGAAACTTATGAGCATCAAAATCCTTTTTAGGATTTTGAAGAGAAATAGATAATTTTTCTTTTTCTTTTAAACCATGCTTAATTGATTTTGTAAATGCTCAGTTTCTTTCTTTATTTTCAATTTATTTAAGAAAATTATAATTATTTTAAAATTCTTCAAAAGCTTCTCCTAATTCATCTACGGTCAAATCATAATCATCTAAAGTAGTTTCTGAAAATACCTTAGGTGTGTTGTCATTTGTAATGAAACACACATTTGTTGTGTCAACTTTCTCCTCAGATTCACTCTCTGAATCCCATTTTGCCTTCAAAACTTTCTTCTTGTGGGGCTTCTTTGAATTAGACGACTTAATTTTCATCTCTGGGCAATCGGCAATGAGGTGGCTCAGTTTCTTACACTTGTCGCAAGCCCGATATCATTACCTTTTCTTTCCTCCCTTCTTGTCATCTTCCTCTTCTATTATTGAACCTTCTTTTGTAGAACATCCTCCTCACATTCTTCATGAGATGAGAGAGTTCTTCATTATCTTCTTGTTCATCTTCTTCATCATCTTCGGAGATGGTAGAAGGAACCTTGAAAGCAATAGTTCGTTCTTTTGTGAAACTTTTTCTTCTCTTACTTTCCTTTCCATCTCATGGGTCTTCAAATTACTAATGAGACAACTGAACTCTATTTTCTCCTTATCATTAAGTTTCTTCAAGGTAGTTGACTTGACTTCCCATGAAGGATGAGGAGCTCAATTGACCTTCTTTACTTTTTAGTCTTTATTAATAGTGTCACCTAAAGAAGATAAATCATTTGTATTTTAGTAAATCGTTTAATCATATCATTAATGGATTCATTTTCATCCATATAAAAAATTTCATATGAAAACGCAAAAGATCTATTTTAGCCCTCTTCACTTGAGAGGTTCCCTCATAAGTAAAAAGAAGATGACACCAAATATCATAAGCGGTTCTATAATTAATGATTCTAGAAATACTATCATCATTAAGTTCTTGTAACAATGTATAGTAGGCTTTGGCATTAGCATCAAACTCCTTAACAGTAATGTCAGACTATGTGTCCTCGTTACCCTCGAAAAAAACAAAAGGCTTGGTCACAGTCTTGGCTACAAGACTACCTAAGGATTGTAAGAAAATGGTCATCTTAACCTTCAATATAGGAAAATTAAGTCCACCCAGCTTGGGTGAGCTACTAATATTGTAGGCCATGAGTGCGAGTATGTGAAGCAAATAATGTGATTAGCAAATAAAGATCTCTCTAAGGTGGTTAAACCTTAAAACTAGAGTACCAAACTCTGATATCAATTGAAATCACCAAGAGGGGGTGAATTGGTAATATGCTAATCTAATACGAAGAATACAGCAATAAAAAATTAAAACTACAACATCAAATAAAAAACAACAAGTGAAGCTGAATTTTCAATAAAGAGCTCTAGAACTTCTCCTCACAATTTCGCTTGAATAAGAGTCGAGATGCACAATTACCTTCTTACTTGAATGAGTGAAACTGATAAACTAATAGCAAGAGTAATTAAGCAATGAGTATCAAGTGAACACAAAAGAACAAGTGTGAGCAATATTAAGCAAGTAAAATGTAAACAAGAGTGAGTTAGAGTGAGTGAGAGAGAGAGAGAGTAGCAATTGCGAACATAAGAGATTTGTTTCGAGGTCTGAGCAACTTGCTCTACGTCCCCACCTTCACCCCCACAATGCAAGATTTCCACTAGATTCACAAAAGCTCAATGAGTAGGATCCCGCAATACCTGAAGCCTCAACTCCTACCACAATCCTCAACACAAGAGAAGAGCACAGAGAAAAAGAAGAAGATTACAACCACTTGGTGACCATAATATCACAAACTCTCTCAATGCAACTTCGTATAGTATAGAGTGGAGATTTGAGGCTCAAGAAATTTGTGAAAGAAAAATTAGTAAAAAGACTGAACTTTGAAAGCTTAAAACTTGCAGAAAATAATTAGAAGTGAAAGCTCTATGAAAACTTGAAAGTTGAAATTTTTCTTGAATTTTTCAAACTATTTTCAAGAATTTTTTGGGTAAGAAACTCTCTACAAATGACCCCTATTTACAAAAGAGAGGGAAAAAATCATTAGAGAGTTAACCAGCACTTTAAACAGCTTATAAAACACTAATAATATGAAAAAATCTCATTTGGGAAAAAAAAGATTCGAATTTGAAAATGCCCGTTTAAAAGTCTATTGTCGTTTCTAATTACACTGGCAGTCGACCGCAAGATCGACCGGCCATAGGATTTCAAGGTAGTTATTGCCTACGGTCGACTGGCCAGGGGCAACAGAGAGCTCAAAACTGAGCTCAGTCTGGGCAGTCAGCCGGTCGATCGTCGGCCAGAACAGCCCCCAAACTGAGCTAGTGGATCAGTCGACCGGCCACTGAGCCCAGGGCATGTGACGTTCTGTGTATGCTCGGTCGACCGAGTGGTCAACCATGTACACATAACTATTTTGCACGAGACCGGTCGACCGAGCGGTCAACCCGTCTCAACCCAAAAAATCCCAAAATTTTATTTTAAAATATTTATGTAACATTAGAAATATTTATTTATATATATAAATAGTTTTGACTAGGATCAAACTATGAAACATATAAAATAGAAATAAAAATTTTGATAAGAAATTAAGCATGTATCAATGAAACTAAATTAATAACATTAATTATAGAAAAATCTTTTTGTGTATGTGAAGCTTCTTGAGCATCTAATTGAACAGTTTAAATCTAAAACAATCTAAATTCTTACAAGAATTACACTATCTCCAAGGCTACTTCAAGTGGGCTTCTCTAAAAATTTACGTTTTGACTTTTCACGCTTGAATCTCATGTTTGAATCAACTTGAGTGCTTCAATACCTTCTTTTTGAGGAAGAGTGAAGCAAAACCCTAACTCTTGAAACTTGTCAACTTTAAAACACTTCAACTTGATTAGTACCTCATAATCACATGAGTTTTGAAATTATCAAAATAAAACGGTGAATGTACCCTTGGGCCAACAATGAGAAGTTTCATGATTTTTCTTTGGAACCCTTTTTCTATTTTTCAAAATGATTTAGTATTCTCTTAATAAGATACTTTTATGATGCATGATTATTATGCTGACATATGATCCATCATGATGAAGGAATATAATGTTTGTATATTGATGATTTTGTTATATATTTAAAAATTGTTTTTTTACTGTGGGATTTTGATAATTTTTTTTAACTCTTATGAATTTATTTGGTATATATTCATGTATATCCTAAAATCATCTAGAGGGGTTGAAGATGTGATATGCTAATCTAATATGGAATTATAAACTTAACTAACAAAATTGACACACATAAACAATACTAACTAAATATAACAATTAGGCACAAGCACAATTAAATAATAAGAATATTAGCTGGCAATGAATAAAGATCAATAAGAGCAAGCTAATAAACAAGAGAGAGTAGAGGGAGTTTAGAGAGAGAAAAAGCAAATACAAATATCAGATATTTGGTTCGAGGCTCGGTCAACTTCACCCATATCCCTTCCTTCATTGTAATGAAGGATTTCTAAATCCTGATCCTGCAAGATCTCTCAACGATACAAGTTTTCTCAAGAACTCTCGGACCCACAAGTCCCTCACCATTCTCGCAAGACCACAAACCTACAAGCTCACTTCGAGGCCGCACCCTCTATCCCTTCAATACAATAAACAAACACTTGTGAACAAGACTCTTGATCACAAACAAAACTCTCTCACAATAAGAATTCCTATAGAATAGTGATTGGTCACATATATTGCATATATATTGTCACATAATTATATTTATTATCTAAATAAATTATATTAATAAGTCCTATTTTTCTTTATAAAATGCAGGCCCATTGCAAAAAGATAGGAAAGAGAAACGAGCCCAAAAGCCCATCAAATTCTAATTTAATTCAGAATTAATTTGAAATCAGAAATCAGGGCAGATCATGGCAAATCAGAGAGGTTAAAAACCGGTTAAAATGAATCTTCCCAAATGAAGTGGTTAAAGCCAGAGATCAAAGGCTGTTTCGTCAAATCCTGGAGCTGAAATGAGAAAACCAATAGGAGATAAAGGGGAATCACAAAGCGAGGGAGAGCCTCCAACCATTGTGGCCACCTGGCTACACCATGGCCGTGAAAACGCGGCCAAAGCCACATTTTTGCAGCTTGATTGGTTCTGTTTGGGGAGCGTTTGCTCCCCCTATCTTCGTACGCCCTCCCCCGTTTGGTTGTTGCCTATAAATATTGTATTTTTAAGAGAAAAAGGGATCAGAAATAAGTTTAAGTTTTTCTCTTTATTTTTAAGGTTTAGGTTCTTTGTTAGACAGTACAGAGAAGTTGTATCTCTATTTTCTAATTTGTAGTTCAGTTCAATTACCGGTGAGAGAGAGGAATAGAGTGATTGTAATCTGAAGATTGAAGTGACACCAATAAAGGATCAAGCTTTCTCTTCTTCCACTCCAATTCACGGGTATATCTTGTTTTTTTTATATGTCTTGTTTTTCATCTTCCATGAGTAGCTAAACTTATTTCTGGGCTCACTATCGTCCCTCTCTTCGATGCCCCTTGTTTTGAACGGTTTTGATGTAAAGATCCTAACGGAATCATATGTATGCCTTAACTAAGCCTTTCTTGTTTGAAAGTGTTCTTGAAGGCACATGAGGATGGGTTTGAATTTCTAAACTTCTATTTCTTTTAAAATATCACTTGAACTTGCTTTTATTTCATACTTGAAAACTTGATGATTTAACATTCAGTTCAAGAGGATTGATGATTTAACATTCAGTTCAAGAGGATTTCTTAAGAAAAAGAGTTAAACTTTTCCAAACGATCTTATTTGCTTTGCTTAAGACTTTCGAAAGTAAAGCTTAAGTTTTTGTCTATGATCAAGTTGAGGCATTTAGAATTTCAAGAGAAGAATACATCGTTGAGTAGTAAGATAGTGAGCCCAAATTTGTTTCCTATATTAAAATAACCAAACAATTTTCAATACTTTTTAAAGCTCACTTTTTCAAAGCCTTCTCTAAGTTTTTCAATTTTTATTTTAATCACTTCTCTTCTCTCCATTCTCTTTTTGAACTAAAAAAAAAAAAATAACACCATTCTTTGCTTTTTATACAAAAACACTGAAAAACTTTCATCATATTCCTCCTCATGGACACGACCCGTTAGCCCAAAGCTAGACGGTAATTCTTATCACTTTCATTTTACAACCAAATTTTGGCATGTGTTGCCGGGGAGGGAATGATGTAATTGTTTTCTAACAAGTTTGGTATCTTGTTTCAAAGACATTGAGAAATTAGATTTAGCACTCAAGCTTTGCAGGAAAAGACTTGCTATTCTGTGCCCCTACTCTCGAAATTAGGAAACAGAATTTAAAGAAATTGCAGCGCAAGTTTGAAAATTTGTGGACTACTAAAAAACTCTTTTTTGCAGGATATATCGCTTTGCAAAAATACAGTTTTTGTGTATTATTCTTATATATCTGATATTCACACTCCCTATTTTTAATCAACAGTAATCTGAGTGATTGTTAATTGCCTAAAAATCGTTTAGACTTGCATTCTAGGCATTTGTCTAATTATGTTTCTTTTACAATTACTGTTGAAGATAGCTGGAGATAAGATATGTATGCATAGCATATAGTTAGGACACATTCTTGGGTAATATTTGCTTGTGAATGTTACTTTTCTATATCTTGTACACTCTACACAATCAATTCTAAGGGCAAAATCCAAATCAAGTTAATGTGGGGAAGTCATTACCCTTTCTTAGCCCACAAACCATCTCTAAGCATGCACAACCCAAGCCTAAGTAAAATCTGATAGACGTTAGCCGTAGGGACATCTCAAACTCACTAGGAGATTCTCCTAAGGGGGAAGGTGTTTGAATTTGACTCTTGCCAAATCAGTATTTAGGAAAGGGATTGAGGGATGAAACCCCGAAAGCTGGTGGTTTGGCTTAATTAGGCTCGTCGCTTTTGTGCGGATACCTCCCACCAATCTTGCCCTGACCTGGCTAATTAGCTTGTGGTCAAAGTTTGCATTATATTCCTGTGGAAAATCAACCAGTTAGGAGTTGTCTAGGTCGAGGTTACCTTAAACTAGGCTTGGTTGTTTTCTCTTGTTGAATATTGGTGAATTTGTTTGTGATGTGTTTGTGTATGTAAGTGTGGTCAAGAGACCCTAATTCATCTAGGTTGACTAGAAACACATCACCACCCAAGTTTAACCCAAGACCAGATCCGGTTATGGCTCAACCGACATCTTTGCAGGATAGGTTCTATCCCATTAGAGCCTCATTTCCATCTTACATCCAACTTCCATCGGTTGGTGAATACAATTTTGAGCTCAAGCCTCAGTTCATCAACACCCTCCCCAAGTTTCATGGCTTAGAGTCTGAAGATGCTTATTTCTGCATAAGAGAATTTAAGGAAGTATGTCTAATGATGAAAATTTCACACCTTGTAGATGATGCTATTAGGTTGAGATTTGTCCCTTTCGCTCTTAAGGACTTAGCCAAGAAATAGCTTTACGGCTTAGCAGGCGGCTCTATCACATCTTGGGATGGTTTCATCAAGCTCTTCTTAAAGAAATTCTATCCAATTCACAAGACCGCTCTCATTAGGAAAAATATCATGCAGTTCAAGTAAGAACCTAGTGAACCGTTTTGGAGGTATTTTGAAAGCTTCAAAGATCTCCTTGTCCAATATCCTCATCATGGAATAGCGCATTGGCGACAATCCTAAATTCTTTATAACGTTTAGACTATTCTACCAAGACCCTCTTAGAAAGCATGTGCCAAGGGGGATTCTTACAGAAGGATGACAATGAAGGATGGGATTTATATGAGAATCTAGCTGAAAAGACTATCCAATGGGAACCAACTAGTGAAAACTCAAGGAACTCAAACTCCATCTCTTCGAAAGGAGGTCTCAATTTTATTGAATCATCCATAGCTAATGAGGCTAAGTTAGCTAACCTTGCGAGAAGACTGGAAGCTTAAGAAACTAAGGTACCAAGTCTAGTCAATCAAGTCAGCCCAAACCAATTTTCAACTCCAAGTTGTAATACTGTCAAGCCATGAATCATGTGTTGAGGAGTGTTCTTGTTCAAGCTCAACAACACTAACCAGAACCGATATATGCGGCCTTTTCAAGGCCGAACAATAATCTTTACGCACCAACGTACAATCCTGGTTAGAAAAATCACCCGAATTTCTCATGGAGCCAAAATAATAATAACCACTCAAGATCAAATCATGAAAGCCACTTCCATCATACCAATAATTCTTCCAATCACTAACCCAACTTTTTCAATTTTCATCATAATTTTCCCAACCATCCATCTAACTTTTCAAACTATTAACAAAACTTTCCCAACCAAGCTCCACAATCTTCTTTCCAGAATCCATAAATAGAAAGAATGACTGACTTTGAGAGAAATATGGAAAGGTACATGAAGAACTAAGATTCTCTCATGCAAACTATACAGAGGCTAGAGGTTCAAATGAGCCAATTAGCCAAAGCACAAAATGAGAGGGAAAAAGGTACCCTACCTAGTCAGCCAATAATGAATCCTAAGAATTCTCAACAGGCTCATTTGGCTAAGAATCAATCACTGAATTAATTAATGTTGTTCATACATTGAGGTCGGGAAAGAAAGTTGATAATCAAGTGTCAACACCATCTAAACCCATTCAGCACAACCACACTCAACCATCCACCTCATATAGTCCCAGTCCGTCTAAATCTGAAGAATCTGAAACAGATAAGTCAACCAGTCAGGTGCATCAGCCTATAGTACCATTTCCTAATATGCTGAAAAACAACAACAAGCAAAATGCCCACATGAATAAGATAATTGAGATCTTCAATCAAGTGAAGATAAATGTGCTACTTCTTGATATCATCCAACAAGTCCCATCTTATGCAAAATTTCTTAAGGACATATGCACCAAGAAGATAAAGACTACATATCCAAGAAATTCTTTTTAGCCACTAACATTAGTGAGCTACTGTTGGGTCCGATCCCTGTCAAGTACAAGGATTCGAGTTATCCCACCATTGCCTGCACCATAGGACAAGACGAGATTAGTCGTGCACTTTTTGACTTAGGGGCAATTATCAACTTGTTTCCATTCTCAGTTTATCAACAAATAGGTTGGGCGATCTTAGTCCAATTCGAGTCACTATCCAACTGGCTGCCCATTCAGTAAAGTTCCAAAGGGAAAAATTAATGATGTTCTTATCCGGTTCGGGGAGTTTATTTACCCTGTTGATTTCATAGTTCTAGATATACAACCTGTGTCCAATCCTAGGCTCAAACTCTTGTTATCTTAGGGCGACCATTCCTTGCTACTGCTAATGCCATCATCAATTGTAGAAATGGGTCCATGAGGTTAAACTTTAGGGACATGACTAGAGAAGTCAATGTCTTAAACCTAGAAAAACAACCCTGTGATGTTGAGGACCAAACATTTGAAGTCAACCTCATTGAGAACTTAACAAGTGAACACATGGAAGAATTAAAACTAAAAACTGAGTGTGATTTTGGGTTAGAGTCTGACGACTTTAATCTTGATCAGGTTGTTGAGTCTGCTGTGAATTGGGCCTCGAACCCTATTTCACCAAATATGGAGCCAACAAATTTGACTCATCCTTCCAGTGAGCCTTCTTCTTCCTTAGAATTGAAAACCTTACCTGCGCATCTCAAGTACGTCTATCTAGGCGAACAAGAGACCTTTCTTGTCATTATTGCCTCCCATTTAAACGACGGGCAAGAAAAAGATTTTAAAGCAATTCTAAGAAAACATAGGGAAGCCATTGTTAGACTATAACCGATATAAAGGGATTGAGTCCAACCATAGTTCAACATAGCATTTATCTCAATGAAGATGCAACACCTAAAAGAGACCTGCAGCATAGGTTAAACCTTATAATGCAAGAGGTTGTTCATGCTGAAATTGTGAAACTCTTAGATAAAGGGATAATCAATCCCATTTCTGATAGCCAATGGGTCAGTCCTGTCTACGCGGTTCCAAAGAAATCCGGTTTCACCATAGTGGAAAACGAGAACAAAGAATTGGTCCAAACTCGACTTCCATGAAGATTCGAGTTTGCATTGACTATAGGAAGCTTAATGCTGCAACTCGTAAGGACCATTTTTCACTTCCCTTCATTGATCAAATGCTTGAACGTTTGGCAGGCCACGAGTATTACTGTTTCTTGGACGGTTGCTCAGGATATAATCAGATTCCTATTGCTCTGAGGACCAAGAAAAGACTACGTTCACATATCCATTTGGGACATTTGCTTATCGTCGAATGCCTTTCGGCTCGTGTAATACCCAGCAACGTTTCAACATTACATGTTGAGTCTTTTTTTCTGATATGGTGAACGATTCTTAAAAATATTCATGATGATCTCTCCTTCTACGAAGATTCGTTCACTCAATGTCTCCACCATTTAGAACTTGTCCTCCAACATTGTGCTGAGAAAAATCTGACACTAAATTGGGAGAAATGCCACTTCATGGTAAGACATGAAATTGTCTTGGGTCATGAAATCTCCAAGAAAGGAATTGAAGTGGATAGAGCCAAGATTGAGGTTATTGCTAAGCTTCCCATGCCCAAATACATGAAGGATATTCGATCCTTCTTAGGACACGCCGGTTTTTACTAAAGACTTATCAAGGATTTTAGTAAGATTGTTAGGCCCTTAACTAATCTGTTAGCTAAGGATGTGTCCTTCACTTTCGATGTTGAATGTATGAATTCTTGGGAGAAATTTAAGAGAGAGCTTATTTCTGCACCAATCATATCTGCTCCGGATTGGTCTATGTCGTTCGAAATCATGTGCGACGCTTCTGATTTTGCCATAGGCGTTGTCCTAGGATAGCGCATTGATTACAAGCAGCACGTGATTTACTACTCTAGTAGGACTCTACAATGCTTAATTGAACTACACTACTACTGAGAAGGAATTCTTGGCAGTAGTGTTTGCCTTAGAGAAATTTCGTCCCTACCTACTAGGGTCTAAAACCATAATTTTCGCCGATCAATCTGCGCTTAGGTACCTCATGATGAAGAAGGATGCCAAGGCCCGACTCATTCATTAGATCCTCCTTCTTCAAGAATTTGATCTGAGAATCGAGACAAGGAAGGCGTAGAAAATATTGTTGCTGACCATCTCTCGTCGAATCCCAAATTCTCCAAACAACGAATTGCCTATAAATAATGATTTTCTTGATGAAAATCTCTTAACTATCTTTAGGGAACCATGGTTTGCTGATATAGTGAATTACTTAGTCACAAACTAAACTCCATCTTATTGGTCTAAAAATGATATATACCGGTTCTTATCCCAAGTCCGGTATTTCTTTTGGAAGGACCCTTATCTTTTTAAGTACTGTTCTGACCAAATTATTAGGAGATGCATTCCCGATGAAGACGTTAAGAGTGTTTTGTCCTTTTGTTACAAACTTACATGCGGTGGATACTTTGGTTCCCGCAAGACTGCTGAAAAAGTGCTACAAAGTGGGTTTTGTTGGTCTACTTTGTTCAAACATGCTTATGAATTTTGCAAGACGTGCCCTAAATGCCAGATGGTAGGAAGGATCTCAAAACGAGATATGATGCCCCTCCCAATTCTAGAAACAGAACTCTTTAATGTTTGGGGCATCGACTTTATGGGTCCATTTCCTAACTCATTTTGAAACCAATACATATTGGTTGTTGTGGACTATATGTCCAAGTGGGTAGAAGCCATTTCTAGTAGAACTAATGATAACAAAGTTGTCATAAAGTTTTTGAAAGAGAACATTTTCTCACGCTTCAGAACCCCTCGTGCTATCATCAGTGATAATGGTACTCACTTTTGCAACAGATCCTTTGAAGCTCTTATGCAAAAGTATGCTATGACTTACAATTTGTCCACACCTTATCATCCTCAAACCAGTGGGCACGTTAGGTCTTCAATAGACAAATCAAGCTTATTTTGGAGAAAACTGTGAACCAAAATCGAAAAGATTGGTCCACCAAACTTGTAGACGCCCTATAGGCCTACAGGACCGCTTTCAAGACGATTCTAAGGATGTCTCCTTATAGGTTAGTCTTTGGGAAGGCATGCCACCTAGTTGAGTTAGAGCACCGGGCCTTATGGGCTATCAAGTAGCTAAATTTTAACTTGACTAAGGTCAGTGACCTTCGAAAATTACAAATTTTCGAATTAGAGGAGTTGAGAAAAATGAGGCCTATGAAAATGTTAAGATCACTAAAGATAAAGTTAAGATTTTTCATGATAAACACATCATAAGAAAAACTTTTGTCCCTGGACAAAAAGTCTTACTCTATAATTTTAGGCTTCATCTTTTTCTAGGAAAATTAAAATCAAGGTGGACTGGGCCATTCGTTGTAAAAACCGTATTTTCACACGGTGCTTTAGAGATCAGTGACACCAAGAATGAAAATGACTTTAAGGTAAATAGTCAACGCCTTAAACCTTTCTTGGAATCGGTGCCAGTAAATGAAACGGTTATGGGTCTTTTCGACCCAGTGTATTAGTAACTTTCCTCTTTTACATTTTATTTCATGCATCTATACATTTCTTTCATACATTGGGGACAATGCATGAGATAAGTGTAGAGGAGGGCTCTAACATGACTAATATAACTTAAAAAAAGGAAGAAAACAAAGAAATATATATATAACTTTTTGAAAGGTAAGAACAATATTTTGATATATTTTTTGTAATAAACTAAGTCAATTTTAAGGAATAAGAAAATCATAATTAGGATTTCTTATACTTGATCAAAATAAGATGACTTGTTTGATTTTCAGGGTTAGGAAGAAAATTGATAGAAGTAATGTAGTCTTGATCGTTACCTTGAAGAAATATGCACACCTTACACACTTACACACTTAAGGTTCAAAAACAAAGACTCTTATGACTTATTAAAAAAAGAAAAAAAATATATATCTATATCTATGAAAAATAAACAAATATAATTATTGATTAGCTAGGTGCTTTGGCCTAAGAAAGCCTTGGTATTTATGCAAAAGATAATTGGATAAGTTGAAAATATTATATATATATTATATATATATATATATATATATATATATAATAATATATATATATATATATATATATCCTCTGATTAAGCTTGGTATTTGTGCCTCATGAAGCATAAGTATTCACGCCTAAAAGGAATACATTTTACAAATAAAAACTCTTGGTTTTGTGGCCTTATCTGCTCGAGTGTTTAAGCCCTTAGGGGTATTTTCTCACCTGGTGCCCTAAAACTGTCCAGTTTGGGTGTCATAGACTAAAGGCTCGTTACATAGGCAGATTAGAAAAACCTAATGGAATTGAGGAATAAATACCACCAAAAATAAATATAAATAAGGCATAGGAGTTAATGTTAAAGAACCCTTAGTCAAACTTCACGGTCACGAAGGTGCATATGATTCAGGGTAAAGTAATAGAGTAGATGAGAAATACAATTTGACTCCTCACTTTGATTGATGATATGTTTTTGAATAGAGACTAAGTTTAGGAATGGAAAGTTTGATATTCGTATAACTTATAAATTACTTGAACTCTTACAAATATACTTCAAATTTTTCCCTCTTTTTAAAATGCTTTTTGAAAATACTAACATTTTTTCTCTTCTTTATGGATTTTGTGGGTGCAATTCACTGAAAACCCTCACGAGACAATCTCGTCCTCTAGGTGTAACTTAGAGGTTTAACGATTTATTGCACATGCTCAGTGCAATCGAGTAACATGCGAAAGTGGTCTAATAATTGATTAGGATTAGTTTTGATGTTTTTTCGAGGGTGAGCAAAAGATAAGCGTAGCGGTGTGATCGGTCACATATATTGCATATATATTATCACATTACCATGTTTATTATCTAAATAAATCATATTAATAAGTCCTATTTTTCTTTATAAAATGTAGGCCCATTGCTAAAGGATAGGAAAGAGAAACGAGCCCAAAAGCCCATTAAATTCTGATTTAATTTAGAATTAATTCAAAATCAGGAAATCAGATCAGATCATGATAAATCAGAGAGGTTGAAAATCGATTAAAATGAATCTTCTCAAATCAAGTGATTAAAACCAAAGATCAAATGCTGTTTCATCATATGTGGAGCTGAAACGGGAAAACCAGCAGGAGATAAAGGAGAATCGCGAAGCGAGGGAGAGCCTCCAACCAGATGTGGCCACCTGGCCACACCATGACCACAAAAACACAGCCAAATTCGCATTTTCGCGGCTTGTTGGTTCTGTTGGGGGAGCGTTTGCTCCCCTGTCTTCGTACGGCCTCCCCCGTTTTGTTTTTACCTATAAATATTGTATTTTTTCGAGAAAAAAGGGACCAAAAATTAGTTTAAGTTTTTTTCTTTATTTTTAGGTTTAGGTTCTTTGTTAGATAGTATAGAGAAGTTGTATCTCTGTTTTCAAATTTGTAATTCAGTTCAATTACCAGTGAGATAGAGGAATAGAGTGATTATAATCTGAAGATTGAAGTGACATCAATAAAGGATCAAGTTTTCTCTTCTTCCACTCCAATTCACGGGTATGTCTTGCTTTATTTACATGTCTTATTTTTCATCTTCATGAGTAGCTAAACTTGTATTCTGGGCTCACTATCGTCCCTCTTCAATCCCTCTTGTTTTGAACGGTTTTAATGTAAAGAACCCAACGGAATCATATACATGCCTTAACTAAGCCTTTCTTCTTTGAAAGTGTTCTTGAAGGCACATGAGGATGGGTTTGGATTTCTAAACTTCTATTTCTTTTAAAATGTCACTTGAACTTGCTTTTATTTCATACTTAAAAACTTGATGATTTAACATTCAGTTCAAGAGGATTTCTTAAGAAAAAGAGTTAAACTTTTCCAAACGATCTTATTTGCTTTGCTTAAGACTTTCGAAACTAAAGCTTAAGTTTTGCCTGTGATCAAGTGGAGGCATTAGGAATTTCAAGAGAAGAACACATCGTTGAGTAGTAAGATAGTGAGCCCAAATTTGTTTCCTTTATTAAAAACAATCAAACAATTTTCAACACTTTTTAAAGATCACTTTTTCCAAAGCCTTCTCTAAGTTTTTAAATTTTCCTTTTAATCACTTCCCTTCTGTCCATTCTCTTTTTCTATTAAAAAGAAAAAAAATAACACCATTATTTGCTTTCTAAACAAAATATCGATAAGCTTTCATCACATTCCTCCTCGTGAACATGACCTGTTAGGCAAAGTTAGACAGTAATTCTTATCACTTTCATTTTTCAACCAAATGATATAGAAGAGATTGGCTCAAGTTTGTGTATAAGAAAAACTCATATAAATTGAAAGTTTTAAAATCAAGAATTTTTTTGTAAACTTTCTCAAAAAGAAGAGAAAAGAATAGCACTTGAAAACTTGATTAAAAGTCTCTATAATAACTCCTATTTACATGAAAATAGAATATAACCATTGTTAATTAAATCTAGTCATTAAAAACATGTTTAAAAATATTAAGAAAAAAATATAATCATTGGAGATTGATTATGAAAGTTTAAAGCAAAAAATAGTTGTTAAACAACTCCAAAAATGGAAACAAATCCTTAGGGCAGTTGACTGGCCCAGTCGACCGCCAATCACTAGTTTTCTAGCAGCTGGAACCAGCGGTTGACCGCCCGGCCGACCGGCTGAGTAAAGGGTCAACTTAAATTCTATTTTTGGATGTAAAAAATGTCAGAATCTCGAAATGCCTTTAGAAATGAATTTGTAGATTTTTAAGGTTTCTTTCTAATGAAATAAGAATCACATCAATCAAAGAATAGATTAGAAGGTTATGATCAAAATATTAAAGAGTGTCAACCCGAAAAACTGTAAAAAACTATTTTCAGCACATGTGATGACTTAAAACAAATATTTGACACCTTAAACATTGGAAAGTTGAAATGACTATTAAACAAAAATGTGTACCCTGAAGTTAGATTTGTAATGCAATTTGAATCACAATAACTAAAAAACTAAGTAAAAAGCAATAGCCAAATTACTAGAATGGTGTCAGCGCAGAACTGTTGTCGCGCAGTCTCCGTAGAACAGTTGATTGAACAGTCGACTGGCTATAGTATGTTGTAAGACACCAATATTTTAGATCCAAATGAATTCTTAGAAAATACGCAAAAATCAGTTTTTGAAAATACAATTAAGCACCAATATGTATGATTAAAAAACAATGCATATTTCAAATATTTGAACTTACTTTAGAGATTTCAAACTCACTTTGAAATATAAACTCTTTAAAAATAATTTTATAAAAGCTAAAACATTTGATAAAAATCCAACTTATATAAACTTGTATCATATAAACAAAATAAATTTGTTTTTGAGATTTTCTTCTCGTAAAATAACTTTTTATAAAATGAAAACCTTCAAACCATAAATTCATATAACCAATGTTAAAAACTTTTGGTGTGTGTATAAGTGTAAGCAATGAAATCTAATATATACTTTACAAGAATCTAAACTTACGAACAAATTCTTGACACAAATCTTCCTCTCTTGATCTTCTTCTTCATATTGACCTAACTTGATTCGTATTTAGCTTGACTCCTTCCTGAGTACTTGATGTGTTCTTTGTACTAGATGTTGCCCAAAAGCCCATCACGCTAGTTTTGATGATGATTAACTCATGTAGTTATAGTACTAATGATCTTGTGTTATATAGTTTCAGTTATTGATAAGATCTTAGTAGATGCTTAGCTTCAACAAAGGAGCTTTGGAGCTAACACGTGTAGATTCAAGAGCTCGCACGTCAAGATCGCATCTAGCATTCGGATGGAGTCAAACTCCTTGTATCGTGTTTGGATCGAGTCGGCTTAGAGAAGGAATTCTATAAGAAGACTTCGATTTGTTTGGCTTTAATTTGTGCTTAGATCTTGTGTAAGATAGACTAGTATTGATATACTCAAGTTCACACACACACACAAGTTCAATACGTTTGGTTTTCAGTTTAACCGGCTTTAGATTTCAAATATAGATATATATGGTTTTCATGAATAGATAGAATCAAAACAAGTTTACATAGTTTAATGTATATTAGATTTCATTTATATATATCTATACTTCATATAATTACAAAAACTTATTTTGATGATTCTATTTCATGTGTTTAGAAGTTTTGTAATTAACAAAGCTTAATTTGGATTCATGTCAAAAACACTAGATGTTGAATCACCTAGAGGGGGTGATAGGTGATAATGCTAATCAATGCACAAATTTAAATTGTTATGATGCAACGATCACCCGAAACAAGATTAGAAGCGAATATCCGTGAAGGGCTCTGAACTCCTTCCTCGTGATTCCTCTAGATAAGAGTTTGAGGTGCGCAATGCAATCTGTTATATGAGTATTGATCGACAATATAGCAATGAATATAAAGTAAGTAAATAAAGCAAATAAACTAATAGCAAACACTAAGATTGTTTCGAGTTCGAGCACCCAGCTCTACGTCCCCGCCTTCACCCAGAAGGATTTCAACCACTATAACTTTCACAAAGAATTACAACCACAAGGGAGTACCCAACTCCTCAATCACACTCCTCTAGTCCAGAGGTAGTGGAGCCACAAATACAAGAATATCTTGGTGATCAAAAGACCACAAACCCTCTTTTGAAAACTTTTCCCTTACAAAAACCCTAGAGAATAATGTGTAGGATTGAAGCTCAAGTTTTGTAAGTGAAAAAGAAAACGAAATGAAGAGAGTTTTGAACCAAAAACTTCAGTAAAAAGAGAGAATTTTGAGCACAAAAACTGAGAGCAAAAACTCTTTTGAAAGCCTTTAAACTTGATTTCTTTTGCAAAGAATTGTTGTGATCACCTCAACCCTAATCATCCTATTTATAGGATAAAGGTAGATTAAAGAGTAAACTGTTATAATGAATAATTAGGAAAGATTAGACCTAAATCCAGCCCCCAAATTTGTTTAAAGAGAAAAATCACGTTTTAAAACGTGTTTAAAAAACTAGCCGTTTAGGCTGAAATCAAGCTCACGGTCGACCGGCCGGTCAACCGGTTTTCAAAAATTATAACCGTTGCCAGCCCGGTCGACCGTAACAAACAAAAACATGGGTGCTTTCAGTCGCCGAAGGTCGTCGACCGACATGGGTTCCGGTCGACCGGGTAACGTGCACACATGCACACCCATACGGTCAGAAGCCCAATCGACCGCCCGGTCGACCATCCTGACCTGAAACAAGGCCGGTCAACCGTCTGGTCGACCGCAACAGGTCAAAAACAGACTCTTTTGAAGAAATGGTTTTGAAAATCTTTAAAGTTTTTCAAATTAACTTTGATCAAAATTTTGTACACTATATTAAATAGAGTTTATAAGTATTAAGATATGTTTATAAAACTATTTTATATAAAAGAGAAATATCTTTCAAAAATGTGTGCAAAAACTTGTGTGTGGGAAAATATTGAGCTTCAACACTACACACTATCCTTTAACAAACTAAAAATAATAAAAACTGAAAAAGAAGTCCCTGAGCCGACTTACACCAAGCTAGAGCCTTCTCTTCTATGAAAATGTCCTCTTGCGCCATTTGCCTTTTAGCATCAAAATTCCTTGCAATATCTTAGAAAGGCCATCATAACTAGTACAAACCTGAAACTCATTATAAACAACTTATTAGTACCAAATAACTTCTATGTGTTTTGTTATCGTCAAAACTTAAACAAATAGAGAGTGTAACCTTTTGGGCCAACAATCTCTCCCTTTTTGATGATGACAAAACATATAGGCTATAACACAAGATATAATTAAAGAGAGATAAAAACTCCCCCTCAAATTATGCTCTATTACACAAGTATTTTTTGAAAACAAAAAAAACACAAACAAGTCATGTCATGAAACAACAAACCATACCACAAAATCAAAACATAAATCAAAACATAAACTACATATTTCTCCCCCTTTTTGTCATACATCAAAAAAGGACAAATTTGCAAGAAAATTTTCTTATTCAACAATACAAACATTAAGTTCACCACATATAAAAGAAAATCTATTATAATCAAGTAGTTTAGTGAAAATATCGGCAAGTTGCAAATTGGAAGAAACATAATCAATCTCAATATCACCTTTCTCAAATGATCTCTAAGAAAGTGATATCTAATCTCAATGTGCTTGGTCTTACTATGTTGATTTGCATTCTTAGTCATATGAATAGTATTAGATTATCACAAAATATTTTTATATGGTCATAATGCAAATCATAATCAAAGAGAGTATGTTCATCCAAAGGACTTGTGCACAATAAGCCCCCGCCACAACATACTCCGCCTCGGCGGTTGAGAGGGCTACCGAATTTTGTTTCTTAGAAGACTATGAAACAAGACAATTATCAAGAAATTGACATGTTCCACTAGTACTCTTCCTATCCACTCTACAACCCGCATAGTCGGCATCCGAAAAACTCGTCATTGAGAAATCTCCGGTTTTCGAATACCAAAGACCCATTCCAATAGTGCCCTTAATATAATGAATAATGTGTTTTACCGCAATTAAATGAGATTCTTTGGGACACGATTGGAATCTAGCACAAAGATACACACTAAACATAATATCCGGCCTACTAGCCATTAAATATAACAAACTGCCAATCATGCTTCTATATAATTTTATATCAACACACTTACCTTGGTCGTCCTTATCAAGCTTGGTGGTGGTGGCCATGGGAGTATTGCAAATTTTTGAGTTTTCAAGCCCAAATTTCTTGATGAGTTCCTTGGAGTACTTGGCTTGACATATAAATATCCCATCACGCATTTGCTTGATTTGAAGTCCAAGAAAATAATTCAATTCACCCATCAATGACATCTCAAATTCACGTTGCATGCATTGTTTAAACTCCTTGCAAAGTAATTCATTAGTAGAACCAAAGATTATATCATCAACATATATTTGAACTATAAGAATGTCATTATCAACATGTTTAGTAAATAATGTGGTGTCTATTTTGCCTTAACAAAAACATTTGAAAGAAGAAAACTAGAAAGCCTTTCATACTAAGCTCTTGGAGCTTGCTTTAAACTATACAATACTTTATCTAGTTTGAAAATAAAATTTGGATGAACATGATCCATAAAACCAGGAGGTTGGTCAACATAAACTTCCTCATCAATAAAATATTTAAAAATGCACTTTTTACATCCATTTGAAAAAGTTTAAAATTTTTATTAGATGCATAAGTTAGTGTGATCCGTATGGCTTCTAGCCGTGCTACGGGTGTAAAGGTCTCCGCAAAGTTCGATTCCTTCAACTTGAGTGTAATCTTGGGCCACTAACCTAGCTTATTCCTAATAACATTTCCTGACTCATCCATCTTGTTCCTAAAAATCCACTTAGTACCAATTATTGGTCTATCATGGGGTCAGGAACAAGGTGCCAAACTTGGTTGCGCTCAAATTGATTGAGCTCTTCTTGCATAGCTAGAAACCAATATGAGTCACCCTCAGCTTCGAGAATGTTTTTGGGTTCAAAATGAGATATGAATGCAAAATTACCACACAATTCATGGAGTTTGGAGCGAGTAGTTACCCCCTTTGATACATCACCTATGATGAGATCTTTGGGATGATTTGTAGCGTATTTCAATCTTTAGGAAGTGGTTGAGAGTTTTCCACTTCATCCTTTTGAACTTCACCAATGGGTTCTTACTTGTCTTCTTGGATGGGTGAGTCCTTCAAGGATATTTTCTCCATGTTCTCACCTAATGAGTCAATCTCTATAACATTCTCAACAATAGCATTAGTTTCTTCAAATTTAACATGCATAGTTTCTTCAATGGTACGAGATGATTTATTGAATACTCTATATGCTTTGCTAGTACTAGAATAGCCAATAAAGATTGCTTCATAAGCCTTAGCATCAAATTTACCCAAATTATCTTTAATATTCAAAACAAAACACCTGCATCCAAAAACTTTAAAGTATGAAACATTTGATTTTTTTAAATGATAAATTTCAAAAGAGGTTTTGAAAGTATTTTTACACAAATAAGTACAGTTTGATATGTAGCATGTGGTGTTTATGGCCTCGGCCCATAAATATTGAGGGAGCCCATATTCACTTATCATAGTCCTAACATTTCTTGAAGAGTTCTATTCTTCCTTTCAACTACTCCATTTTGTTGTGGAGTCCTAGGATATGACATTTCGTACTTAATTCCCTTTTCATCACAATAAGTCGTGAAGAGTTGGTTAACAAACTCCCCACCTCTATCACTTCTTATCCGTAAAATCGAAAATCCTTTTTCTTTTTCAATCCTCTTTCGAAAAATCTTAAAATACGAAAAAGTTTGATCTTTATGCTCCAAAAAGAAAACCCAAGTGAACCGAGAAAAATCATCGACTAAAACAAAAACATATCTATTTTCATTTAAGCTTTTAGTTTTAGTTGGTCCAAAAAGATCCATGTGAATCAATTCTAATGGCCTAGTTGACATGATATCCTTGATTGGTTTGAAAGAAGACTTGGTTTGTTTCCCAAGTTGGCACGCACCACAAATGCGGTCTTTTTCAAACTTCAAATAAGGAATACCCTTCACAAATTCCTTAGAATTAATTCTAGCAAGGTGATCAAAAGATGCATGTCCTAATATTCTATGCCATAACCATGAAATCTCATCAAAAGCATTCAAACATTTAGTAGAACAATCCAAATTAAGCATGTCAATAATATAGACATTATTTTCACGAAATCTGGTAAGAATACAATCATTGGTTTTACAATCAAAAATTTTGCAAGAAGATTCATCAAACACAACTTTGAGACCACGATCACATAGTTGACTTATGCTAAGCAAGTTATGTTTAAACCCATCAATAAGAACAACATTTTCTATTAAAGGAGATGCACCAATCTTAATGTTACCTATACCGATGATGGTGCCCTTGGAGTCATCTCCGAAGGTGACGGTGCGACCTTCATCGTACCTTGATAGGGTTGTGAAATTATTGATGTCTCATGTCATATGCCTTGAACAACCACTATCAAGGTACCACCGCTCCTTACGTCTTGGAGCTTTGGTGTGTATCTACATCAAATAATTTAGGATTTGATTTTGGTACCCATATTTCTTGGGTCCTAAAGAGTTAGTGTTTCGAACCCACACAATATTATTTGTCCTATTTATATGATCATAGCAAAATTTAGCCAAATGGCCATTCCGGCTACAATAAGTACATTTATAAATTCTACCATATTTAAAAGCATAATGAGCATGTGGCTTACGAACATGTGAATTGTGAGCATGAGTAGTTTTAACATGAGTGACATGTGAAGTGTTGGCATGATGAGCATGTGAATTTTTGGCATGAGTTGTTTTATTATTTTTAGCATGTGGAGTGTGCATATGGTTCTTTGAAAACATTTCTTCTAATTTATTAGTGTTAAAAGCACATTCTTTTAAAACATTTCCAAAATCATTATTTTAGTTTTTAACATGGATAATTCATTTTCATCAATTTTTGGATATTTAGCTTTACAAACAATTCTATACTCATCAAAATCTTTTTGCGTTGAAATAAGATTAGAAGATAGTTCATCCTTTTCTTTTGAAGAAATAGCAAGTTGATTTTTAAGCATTTCAATTTCCTTTTTCAATTTTGAACACTCTTCCTTTTTATCATCAAAACTTTCTGAAAGTTCAACGAAAGCATGTACTAACATGTCTTTACTTATTTCACTTTCATCATTAAGTGGTTGAGTGGTTACTTTAGGTGGTTTGCCATGAAACACATGTTTGCCGTGTCGACTTCATCTTCGGATTCACTTTTCGAATTCCAAGTGGCTTTGTATACTTCTTTTCAACCGGCCTCTTTTGCTTCAAGGAGGAGATCATCTTTTTCTTGAAATCTGGACAATCGGCTATGATGTGTCCGGGTTTCTGACAGTTGTAGCATATGATCTTTTCTCCTCCTTCCCTTCCCATCGTCTTCTATAGTTGAGCTTATTCTTGCGGTATATTCTCTTTACATTTCTTACAAAGAAAGATAGCTCTTCATCATCTTCTTCATCATCTTATTTGGAGGAGGAAGACTTGAAAGCTATTGATTTTTTCTTTTGAGGTACTGCATCTTCTCTAGCCTTCTTCTCCATCTCATGAGTCTTAAGCTTTCCGATAAGACTTATGAGCTCCATCTAATCTTTGTCATTCAACTCCTTTAAAGTGGTAGCTTTGATTTCCTATGACGAAGAAAGAGCACGAATCACCTTACGTACCTTTTGGTCGTTACTTATTTCATCACCTAAAGAAGAAAGAGCATTAGTAATCTTAGTAAACTTGATAATCATATCATCAATAGATTCATCTTCTAGCATTCTAAAACTTTCATATTGGGAACGCAAGAGATCTATTTTAGCTCTCTTGACTTGTGATGTTCCCTCATGAGTGACCAATAAGTGTTGCCAAATCTCATAGGCAGATTTGCAATGGATAACCCGTGTTAGATCATCCTTATTCAAAGTTAAAAGTAGGGCATTTTGAGCCTTTGAATTAGCATTAAATTCCTTGAAGGTGAGTTTGGATCAAGTGTCCTCCTCACTTTCGGGTCTATTATAAAGCTTGGTCAAGGACTTAGTAACTAGACTACCTAGAGATTGTAGAAAAATAGTCATTCTAACTTTCCACACGGAAAGTTGAGCCCATCAAATTTAGGAGGGGTCTTAATGTTATCGGCCATCTTTACTAGTGTATGAATGAAGATATGAAAATAGTGATTAGCAAATTTTAGGATCTCTCTAAGGATGTGAAGCCAAAAACTAGAGTCCTAGCTCTGATACCAATTGAAATCACCTAGAGTGAATAGGTGATAATGCTAATCAATGCACAAATTTAAAATGTTATGATGCAACGATCACCCGAAACAAGACTAGAAGCCGAATACCCCGTGAAGGGCTCTGAACTCCTTCCTCGTGATTCCTCTAGATAAGAGTTTGAGGTACGCAATGCAATCTTGTTTATATGAGTATTGATCGAAAATATAGCAATGAATATAAAGCAAGTAAATAAAGCAAATAAACCAATCGCAAACACTGAGATTTGGTTCGAGGTTCGAGCACCCAGCTCTACGTCCCCGCCTTCACCTAGAAGGATTTCCAACCACTATAACTTTCACAAAGAATTACAACCACAAGGGAGTACCCAACTCCTCAATCATACTCTTCTAGTCCAGAGCCACAAATACAAGAATATCTTGGTGATCAAAAGACCACAAACCCTCTTTTGAAAAACTTTTTCCTTACAAAAACCCTAGAGAATAATGTGTAGGATTGAAGCTCAAGTTTTGTAAGTGAAAAAGAAAATGAAATTGAAGAGAGTTTTGAACCAAAAACTTCAGTAAAAAGAGAGAATTTTGAGCACAAAAACTGAGAGCAAAAACTTCTTTTGAAAGCCTTTAAACTTGATTTCTTTTGCAAAGAATTGTTGTGATCATCTCAACCCTAATCATCCCTATTTATAGGATAAAGGTTAAAAATTAAAGAGTAAATTGTTATGATGAATAATTAGGAAAGATTAGACCTAAATCCAGCCCCCAAATTCGTTTAGAGAGAAAAATCATGTTTTAAAACGTGTTTAAAACTAGCTGTTTAGGCTGAAATCAAGCTCACGGTCGACCGGCCGGTCAACCGGTTTTTCAAAAATTATAACCATTGCTAGCCCACAGTCGACCGCCCGATCGACCGTAACAAACAGAAACATGGGTGCTTTCAGTCGGCCGAAGGTCGGTCTTCGGTCGACCGGCCGGTCGACCGACATGGGTTCCGGTCGACCGGCCGGTCGACCGAGTAACGTGCACACATGCACACCCAAACGGTCAGAAGCCCGGTCGACCGCCCGGTCGATCGTCCAGTCCTAAAACAAGGCCGGTCGACCGCAACAGGCCAAAAATAGTCTCTTTTGAAGAAATGATTTTGAAGATTTTTAAAGTTTTTCAAATTAACTTTGATCAAAATTTTGTACACTATATTAAATAGAGTTTATAAGTATTAAGATATGTATAAAACTATTTTTATAAAAGAGAAATATCTTTCAAAAATCGTGTGCAAAAACTTGTGTGTGGGGAAATATTGAGCTTCAACACTACACACTATCCTTTAACAAACTAAAAATAATAAAAACTAAAAAAGAAAGTCCCTTAGCCGAGTTACACCAAGCTAGAGCCTTCTCTTCTATGAAAACGTCCTCTTGCGCCATTTGTCTTTTAGCATCAAAATTCCTTGCAATAGTTTAGAAAGGCCATCATTACTAGTACAAACCTAAACTCATTATAAACAACTTATTAGTACCAAATAGCTTCTATGTGTTTTGTTATCATCAAAACTTAAATAAATAGAGAGTGTAACCTTTTGGGCCAACAGATGTATCATGTGTATTGGATTCTATCTATACACAATATGCTTCAAATATGTTTCAATATTATATTTTTGTATTTATACAAGTTTTGGAGAAAACGGATATTCATTTTAAAATTCAAGTTTTGAAAAATACGGTTTTCAGTTTAAAGCTTAATTTTTATATCACAAAAATAGTTCAAATAGTTTGTAATATGTGTTGATTATTTGGTCACACATATTTGTTCTTTAAATATTTATAAGAATTAATTTTTGTGAAATTTATGAGATTTTATAGGTGTTAAAAAGACTAAGTTTCAAACCCTTTATCCTAGCCTGAGCCTGCTGGCAGTCGACCGGCCGATCGACCGAGCAGAGCTCAGTCGACCGATCAGTCGACCGATGTGCATAAGAACGTGCACAAGGCCAGCCTATAAGACCGGTCGACCGAGTGGTCAATCGACTATAACTACCCAACTCTCTGGTAGCGCCGGTCGACCAGGTGGTCGACCAACAAGGATGTGCCTTTAGGCTCAATCGACCGGGCGGTCGATCAGTAGGCAAGTTTTGCCTGGAGCGGTACACCGGGCAGTCGACTGGTGGCTCAACGATCAGAAATATGACTATTGGCCGGTCGATCGGATGGTTAAAAATGACCTTTTCTGGCTGCCAACGGCTATAATTCTGAGAGCCTATAAATAGGGCTTCTCTCAAGCTGTTTTTATCAAGATTTTTAGAGAGTTTTTCTTTCTTTATTTCAAGTATTTTGCAGCAAGTTTAAAGGGAGTTTTTGAGCCTAAAAGTTTTATCTTTTTATTTGTTTTCAAAGTGTTGAAAAATCAAAGAAAAGGGAGTCTTTTGGTTAAAAATGACATTTTCTGGCTACCAATGGCTATAATTCTGAGAGCCTATAAATAGGGCTTCTCTCAAGCTTTTTTATCAAGATTTTTAGAGAGTTTTTTTCCTATATTTCAAGTGTTTTGCAGCAAGTTTAAAGGGAGTTTTTGAGCCTAAAAGATTTATCTTTTTATTTGTTTTCAAAGTGTTGAAAAAATCAAAGAAAAGGGAGTCTTTTGGAAATTAGTTTTAAGCTTTCTTTACAAATCTATTTAGTATTTTTTCTAAGTATTTTCCTTTGTTATTTTATTTTCCAAACACTTTATTTTCTCACACTTAAGCTGTCATCTCTAATCCTATCTATAGGATCTTGTATTTGTGAGAAAAATTGTTAGTGGTCTACGGTGGATCACCAAGTGTTGTTTGTGATCATTGGATCATCAAGTTTGTAATCTTTTTTTTGCTTTGGCTTTGTGTCTATCTCTCTTGTGTAGAGGTGACTGTGCTTGAGTTTTGGTTTTGTGACTATCCCTCTTGTGTATAGGTGATTATGTTTGATTTTTGGTTTTGTGCCTATACCTCTTGTGTAGAGGTGGTTGTGTTTGAGAGAGAAGTAGTATACTCTAAGTGTAGTGTTGTAATTTCTCATGGAGGTCCTTTATGGAAGGTCCAATGTTGACATAGTGAAAATCCTTTTGTGTGAAGGCGAAAACATAGAGCAGTGGCTCGAACCTCGAAACATATCTTGTTGTTTGAGTTTGATCCACTATCTCTTAACTCTTGCATTACTTTATATTATTCATATCACATACATGCTTGGTATTGGTTGTGTGCTCATACTTGTGTTGAACCAAGAGAGCTTCATATAGTACCTCAACTCTTAATTTAGAGGAATCTCGAGGAGTAGTTCCAGAGCTCTTCATAGGGAATTCAGGCTTACTCTTGGTTATACATAGTGTGTTACAATTGAGTTTTAAATTCTGCATTATTTGTCATTAGATTAGCTAGTACGCCTATTCACCCCCTCTAGGTGTATTTCAATTGGTATTAGAGCCTACGCTCCTGATATTCGGTTTAACCACCTAGGAGTGAGATCTTGGATTGCTAATCTAGATTTGCATTTGCATACATTATTGTTTACTCATGGATTGATGTTACCAATATTGATATGTGAAAGTATAAGTTGAGTGCATACCTTAATTCTAAGATTGCATGTTTACCTTGCCACTACCAAGAAATTTTATCTTGATAATGACAAGCATATAAAGGCCAATGCACAAGCCTTAGTGGCACTTGGGCACACACTTAGCAAAAATTATTTATGTATGATTTTTCATTGTGATTCTGCTTTTGCAATGTGGAACACATTGACCTCTCCCGAGCTACAAACGACAGACTATGTGGAGAAGGAACCCTTAGTGGATGAGTCTGACGAAAGTTACTATGTGGTCCAAGCGATTGACTCCCTTGAGGTACATTTGGATACACAATTAGATATAATGCTAGTTCTTCTTATGATGATAACATAGATGCACATGCATTAAATGAAGACCTATCTATGTTTTGTAAACTTGCTTTCAAAGTATAAAACTTTGAAAAATAAGAGTTTTAAATTAAAAAAATAAAATAAAATTTTGTTTTCAAAGCTAAACATGATTTTACAAGAGAGAGTTGAGATTTCAAGTGAAAGAGACTCCTTGAAAACTCAACTTGACCTTGCTTTAAACGAAAATGAAATTTTAAAGAATAAAAATGATTGTGAAGATGTTTTGAAGAATAATGAGGTTTTGTTTTCAAAACTCAATTTTATTTTCAAGGAGAATTCTTTGAAAAATAAATTTGCTTTTATTTCAAAAGAATTGAAATTTGTTTCAAATGAAAATATTTCTTTGAAAAATAATTTGACATCTCATTCTTATCATGATTCCATTGTTATACCCGCTATTGATAAGAATGCATGCTCCACTTCTTGTTTAACAATTGAAAATATATTTGCATGTTGAAGAACAGTGTAGATTGTTTGGGCTCCATTTTGAGCCAATGTGCCATGAACCACACACGATTAGAATCAATGTTTCTAAAGAAACATACTCCATATATTCATGCACACAAATTACGGCATACACGTGCCCATCATGCTCACACACATGATTCTATGTATGCTTATATGTACACTTGTACACATTGTGAACGTACGAGCCACCTTGCAAGATTTTGTTATGATAGAATAAATATTTCAAATTTTGCAAATAAATTTATTTGGGTTAGGAAAGGAGCTAACCCTCATGGATCCAAGAAGGTATGGGTACCAAAATCCACCCTATTGTATTTGATGTAGATGTGGGCTCTTACTTAACGTGAGAGTTTTGGTACCTTGATGATGGATGTGTTTGAGCTTGATGGACACTACATTGGATGCATCACCTTCAAAGATGTTTGGTGGGAGGACCACCAGGGTTTAGAGACCTAGAAATTAGCCCTATTGGTTTTGATAACTATTGCTAACTCCTTATTTTCTTTACATGCTTTTACATGAATGTTTTTCGCAATTATTGGTTTTCATGTTTATTATATTAAATGCAATGTTAATTAGACTTGAGATATACATAAACAGTATTTGAGATACATTCAAATTTATATGAACTATTATTTTTGTGTTCTCACGTACATTTACCCTAGTGATCATGTTTATTTATGATTTTACACTTCATGTTTTTTTGATTACTTGTTTATGTTTAGTTTTCATTAAAACTTGTGTTTATACTTGTACAACTGGTGAACCACATTTGATTATTATGTGTTTGTGCTTTATTGATCACTTGTACCAATTAGATGTACTTGTATAACTATGTTTTGGTGATTCTTATATCTTAACATATGTTCTCTACTTTTGTAGATGTTTTCATAATAAATGTGTTTATCTTCGTGCATATATTATTTCTGTCTAAAACTAATAGATATACATGTATATCCTAGAGCCACTTGCTTTCATGCAATATACTTTTGTGGACTAGTCTATGTTTGGATATGTATGTATATTTTAGTATAGACAAAATATACATATACCTTGATGCTTGTTTAGTTTTGATGAAAATTTTAGTTTTGATGATTTTCATGCTTTTGATAAAAGATTTTCATGTTGGTTTTGAACCTTATTGATATTTTTCATGAATATGCTATTCACATGATTCTTATACACTCACATTATTTATTTTTACTCATGACTTTGTTTTCATGAGCTTTATATGAGCTTTATAGATCTTGAGTGACAATTTTTTTGTACTTAGTAATGCTTCGTGGGATATATGATTTGGTTTCATATCTTAAAGGAACTTTAACTAGTTTTTTAAATATTATTTTAAACTAGTTTCTTGATTCTGAATTGGTAGATTTTTCAAACATGTTAAATTATTTTCAAATTCTTATTTTTGAAAACTCTTACCAACCCAAGGGCGGATAGTTGGGAGACCATGCCTTGTATATCCTTATTGAATATCTTTTAAACTTATGCATGAATAGGGTGATAGGTATGAGTTATACACATGGTCTTTATAATATTTCATTTTTGTATACTCATATTTGTTTCTTATATATGTATATTTCAAATTCAATTGGTATTTTTATTTTTCATACATACATATATACGATTTGATTGTACTTATTTTACAATATCTTAACATTCTTAAAGCACAAATTATGTTTATGTTAAGCTTGATTTTATTCCAAATATTTATCGGTATCTTTACAAGCTTATGCATTTATTTCAATTGGTATTTATTTGGTATCAAAATGTACTTCATATTTCACCTTCAATTAGTATCAAAATTTACTGTTGGTATCTTAAAAAAAATTTCTCGACAAGTGGTACCAACTTTTGTTTTGTCAGCTACAATTTGATTTCATTGGTATCATAATTCATTTTGTTGACTTCAAGAAATTTCAAAATTTTATTTTAAAAAGTGGCTTCAAAATTTGTTGATATGTCCTATATGTAAGGGGAGCTTAACATCTTCTCTATATATAGATTCATGTTGAGTGTATCTCACATTGAGGAGCTTGACCTCTCTTCTTTATGTGGTACACGTATGCAGGGGGAGCTAACTTAATGTCTTTCCTCTTCATGAATGTATATCATATATACATCTTTAGTGATTGTCTCCACCCCTTTGTTGATGAATTAACAAAAAAGGGGAGAAGAATTTAGAGAGTTTATATATGCATGCTTAATATTGGTATTTATGCATATATGTTTGTGTTTAGTTTATACATTTCATTAAATATCTATTTGTTTATTGCTATGCATGAGTTAAGGGGGAGCTTCTCTGAAGCTCATCTTTAATCCATGCATATATAACTTCATGAGTTTTGTCATCTCAAAAGGGGGAGATTATTGGTCCAAAGGCCCATCACTCTACTTTTGATGATGATTAACTTATGTAGTTATAGTACTAATGATCTTGAATTTATATAGTTTCAGTTATTAATCAAGATCTTAGTAGGTGCTTAGCTTCAACAAAGGAGTTTTAGAGCTAACACATGTAGATTCAAGAGCTCGCGCGTCAAGATCGCATCTAGCACTCAGATGGAGTCAAGCTCTTTGGATCGTGTTTGGATCGAGTCGGCTTGGAAAATGAGTTTTACAAGAATACTTCAGTTTGTTTAGTTTTAATTTGTATTTAGATCTTATATAAGATAGACTAGTGTTGATATGCTCAAGTTTACATACACACAAGTTCAATACGTTTGGTTTTCGGTTTAACCGATATTGGATTTCAAATATAGATATATATGGTTTTCATGAATAGATAGAATCAAAACAAGTTACATGGTTTAATGTATATTAGATTTCATCTATATACATCTATACTTCATATAATTAGAAAACTTATTTTGATGATTCTATTTCATGTGTTTAGAAGTTTTGTAATTAACAAAACTTAATTTGGATTTCATGTCAAAAACATAGATATATCATGTGTATTGGATTATATCCATAAACAACATGCTTCAAATATGTTTTAATATCATGTTTTTGTATTTATACAAGTTTTGGAGAAAATGGATTTTCATTTCAAATTCAAGTTTTGAAAAATACGGTTTTCGGTTTAAAGCTTAATTTTATATCACAAAAATAGTTCAAATAGTTTATAATATGTGTTGATTTTTTTGGTCACACATATTTGTTCTTCAAATATTTATAAGAATTAATTTTATGAAATTTATGAGATTTTATGAGATTTTACATGTGTTAAAAGACTAAATTTCAAACCCTTTATCCCTAGCTTGAGCCTGTTGACCGGTCGGTCGACTGAACCAGAGTTTGGTCGACCGGTCAGTTGACCGATGTGCATAAGAGCGTGCACAAGGCCAGCCTATGAGGCCGGTCGATCAGACGGTCGAGGGACTGTTACTACCAAACTCTCGGGTAGCGCCGGTGACTAGACGGTCAACTGACAAGGTTGTGCCTTTAGGCTCGGTCGACCGGACGATCGACCAGTGGGCAAGTTTTGCCTAGAGCGGTCGATCGGCGGTCGACCAGTAGGTCAACGGTCAGAAATATGAGCATTGGCCGGTCGACCGGATGGTCAAAAATGACCTTTCTTGACTGCCAACGGCTATAATTCTGAGAGCCTATAAATAGGGCTTCTCTCAAGCTGTTTTCATCGAGATTTTTAGAGAGTTTTCCTTCTCATCTTTCAAGTGTTTTGCTGCAAGTTTAAAAGGAGGTTTTGAGCCTAAAGTTTTATCTTTTTATTTGTTTTCAAAGTGTTGGAAAAATCAAAGAAAAGGGAGTATTTGGGAAATTGATTTTGAGCTTTCTTTACAAATCTATTTAGTATTTTCCCAAATGTTTTTCTTTGTTATTTTCTTTTCTAAACACTTCATTTTTTCACACTTGAGCTATCATCTCTAATCCTATCTATACGATCTTGTTTTTGTGAGGAAAATTGTTGTGGTTTACTGTGATCACTAAGTGTTATTTGTGACCATTGGATCACCAAGTTTGTAATCTTTTCTTTACTTTTAGCTTTGCACCTATCCCTCTTATGTAGAGGTGATTATGATTGAGTTTTGGTTTTGTGCCTATCCCTCTTGTGTAGAGGTGATTGTGTTTGAGTTTTGGCTTTGTGTCAATTCCTCTTGCGTAGAGGTGGTTGTATTTCAGAGAGTAGCAGTGTACACCAAGTGGAGTGTTGTAATTTCTTAGTGGAGGTCACTTTGTGGAGGTCCTATGTGGACATAGAGTAAATCCTTCTGTGTGAAGGCGGGGACGTAGAACAGTGGCTCGAACTTTGAAACATAGCTTGTTGTTTGCGTTTGATCCGCTATCTCTTAACTATTGCGTTACTTTATATTGTTCATATCACATACATGCTTGGTATTGTAGTGTTCTCATACTTGTGTGGAACCTAGAGAACTTCATATAGCACCTCAACTCTTAATTTAGAGGAATCTCAAGGAGTAGTTCCAGAACCGTTCATGGGGAATTTAGGCTCACTCTTGGTTACACATAGTATGTTACAATTAAGTTTTAAATTCTACATCATTTGTCATTAGATTAGCTAGTATCCTATTCACCCCCCCTCTACGTGTATTTTAATTGGTATCAGAGCCTACGCTCCTGATATTCGGTTTAACCACCTAGGAGTGAGATCTTGGATTGCTAATCTAGATTTATATTTGCATACGTTATTGTTTACTTATGGATTTTCTTGCCCCTCCCATGTATTATGGTACAAACATTGATATGTGGAAGTATAAGATGTGTGTATGCCTTAAATCCCTAGGATTGCATGTTTACCTTACCACTACCAAGAAATCTTATCTTGGTAATGATAAGTATATAGAGGCCAATGCACAAACCTTAGTGGCACTTAGGTACCCACTTAGTAAAGATTATTTATATATGATTTCTCATTGTGATTCCGCTTTTGCAGTGTGGAATACATTGACCCTCCCGAGCTACAGACGACAAACTATGTGGAGAAGAAACTCTTGGTGGATGAGTCCAACGGAACTTGCTATATGGTCCAAGGGATTGACTTCCTTGAGCTACATTCGGATACTCAATTAGATGATAGTGTTAATTCTTCTTGTGATAATAACATGGATGCACATGCATTAAATGAAGAAATATCTATGTTTTGTGAAAACTTGCTTTCAAAATATAAAACTTTAAAAAGTAAGAGTTTTAAATTAAAATAAGAAAATGAAAATTTGTTTTCAAAGCTAACTATGATTTTACAAAAGAGGGTTGAGATTTCACGTGAAAGAGACTCCCTGAAAACTCAACTTGACCTTGCTTTAAAAGAAAACAAAATTTTAAAGAATAAAAATGATTATGATGATATTTTGAAGAATAATGAGATTTTATCTTCAAAACTTGATTTTGTTTTAAACGAGAACTTTTCTTTGAAAAATAAAATTTCTTTGATTTAAAAAGAATTGAAATTTGTTTCAAATGAAAATATTTCTTTGAATAATAATTTGGCTTCTCATTCTTGTCATGATTCCATTATTATACTCTCTATTGATAAGAATTCATGCTCCACTTCTTCTTCAATAATTGAACATGATATTTGCATGTTGAAGAATAGTGTAGATTGTTTGGCTCCACTTTGAGCCAATGTGTCATGAACCACACGCGATTGGAATCTATGTTTCTAAAGAAACATACTCCACATATTCATGCACACAAACCATGGCATATACATGCCCATTATGCTCACACATGTGATTCTATGTATGCTCATGTGTACATTTGTACACATTGTGGATGTACGGGCCACATTGCAAGATTTTGTTATGACAGAATAAATATTTCAAATTTTACAAATAAATTTATTTGGGTTAGGAAAGGAGCTAACCCTCATAGACCTAAAAAGGTATGGACACCAAATCCACCCCTATTATATTTGATGTAGGTATGGGCTCTCACTTGACGTGAGGGTTTTAGTGCTTTGATGGTGGATGCGTTTGAGCTTGATGAACACTACATTGGATGCATCACCTCAAGGATGTTTGGTGGGAGGACCACCATGGTTTGGAGACCTAGAGATTAGCCCTATTGGTTTTGGTAATTATCTCTAACTCCTTATTTTCTTTACATGCTTTTACATGAATGTTTTTGGCATGCATTGATTTTCATGTTTTTAATGTTTATTATGTTAAATGCAATGTTCATTAGACTTGAGATATACATAAATAGTATTTGAGATACACTCATGTTTATATGGACTATTATTTTTGTGTTCTCATTAAAATTTAGTATTGTGTATATCCTAACTCTAAAGCACGTGCATTTACCCTAATGATCATGTTTATTTATGATTTTGCACTTCATGTTTTTTGATTACTTATTTAGATGTAGTTTTTATTAAAACTTATATTTATACTTGTACAACTGGTGAGCCACATTTAATTATTATGTATTTGTACTTTATTACTCGCTTGTAACTATTAGATGTACTTGTATAATCTTATTTTGATGATTCTTGCATCTTAACATGTATTCCTTATTTTTGTACATGTTTTCATAAAAATGTTTTTATCTTCATGTTTATGTTATTTCTGTCTAAAACTAATAGATATACATGTATAACCTAGAGCCACTTGCTTTCATGCAATATACTTTATGGACGAGTCTATGTTTGGATATGTATGTATACTTTAGTATAGACAAAACATACATGTACCTTGATGCTTGTTTAGTTTTGATGAAAATTTTAGTTTTGATGATCTTCATGTTTTTGATAAAAGATTTTCATGTTGGTTTTGAACCTTACTGATAATTTTCATGAATATGTTATTCACATGATTCTTGTACACTCACATTATTTGTTTTACTCATGACTTTATTTTCATGAGCTTTATAGATTTTGAGTGACAATTTTTGTGTACTTAGTAATGCTTCATGGCATATATGATTTGGTTTCATATCTTAAAGGAACTTTAACTAGTTTTATTTAAATATTATTTTAAACTAGTTTCTTGATTCTTAAATTAGAAGAGTTTTCAAATATGGTAAATTATTTTCAAATTCTTATTTTGAAAACTCCTACTAACCCAAGGGCGGATGGCTGGGCGACCATGTCTTATATATCCTTATTGAATATCTTTTAAACTTGTGCATGAATAGGGTGATAGGTATGAGTTATACACATGATCTTTATGATATTTCATTTTTATATACTCATATTTGTTTCTTATATATGTATATTTTAAATTTCAATTGGTATTTCTATTTTCATACATACATATATATGATTTGATTGTGCTTGTTTTACAATATCTTTATATTTTAAAACACAAATATATTTATGTTAAGCTTGATTTTATTCCAAATGTTAATTGGTATCTTTACAAGCTTGTGCATTAATTTCAATTGGTATTTATTTGGTATCAAAATATACTACATATTTCACCTTCAATTTGTATCAATTCTACTGCTGGTATCTTAAAAAAAAATTCTCGACAAGTGGTACCAACTTTTATTTTGTCAACTACAATTTGATTTTATTGGTATCATAATTTATTTTGTTGACTTCAAGAAACTTCAAAATTTTATTTTAAAAAGTGGTTTCAAAATTTGTTGATATATATTGCCTATATGCAAGGGGAGCTTAACATCTTCTCTATATATAGTTTCATATTGAGTGTATCTCACATTGAGGAGCTTGACCTCTCTTCTTTATGTGGTACACATTTGTAGGGGGAGCTTAACATCTCCGTTTATAGATTGTATATTATGCTTTATGTGGGTTAGGGTCTACTCATCCCTTCTCCATATAATGCGTGTATGCATGGGGAGCTAACTTAACGTCTTTTCTCTTCATGAATGTATATCACATGTACATCTTTAGTGTTTGATTATCTTCACCCCTCTGTTGATGAATTGACAAAAATGGGGAGAAGAATTTAAAGAGTTTATATATGCATGCATAATAATGGTATTATGCATATATGTTTGTGTTTACTTTATGCATTTCATTAAATATCTATTTTTTATTGTTATGCATGAGTTAAGGGGAGCTTCTATGAAGCTTATATTTAATCCATGCATATATAACTTCATGAGTTTTGTCACCATCAAAAAGGGGGAGATTGTTGGCCCAAAGGCCCATCACTCTATTTTTGATGATGATTAACTCATGTAGTTATACTACAAATGATGTTGTATTTATATAGTTTCAATTATTAATCAAGATCTTAGTACGTGCTTAGCTTCAACAAATGAGTGTTGGAGCTTACACATGTTGATTCAAGAGCACGCGCGTTAAGATCGCATCCAGCACTTAGATAGAGTCAAGCTCCTTGGATCGTGTTTTGATTGAGTCCGCTTGGAGAAGGAGTTCTACAAGAAGACCTCAATTTGTTTAGTTTTAATTTGTGTTTAGATCTTGTGTAAGATAGACTAGTGTTGATATGCTCAAGTTCACACACACAAGTTCAATACCTTTGGTTTTTGGTTTAACTAGTTTTAGATTTCAAATATAGATATATATGGTTTCATGAATAGATAGAATCAAAACAGGTTTACATGGTTTAATATATATTAGATTTCATCGATATACATCTATACTTCATATAATTAGAAAAGCTTATTTTGATGATTCTATTTCATGTGTTTAGAAGTTTTGTAATTAACAAAACTTAATTTTGATTTCATGTCAAAAATATAGATATATCATGTATATTGGTTTCTATCCATACACAATATGCTTCAAATGTGTTTCAATATCATATTTTTGTATTTATATAAGTTTTGGAGAAAACGGATTTTCATTTCAAAATTCAAGTTTAGAAAATACAGTTTTCGATTTTAAGCTTAATTTTTATATCACAAAAATAGTTCAAATAGTTTGTAATATGTGTTGTTTTTGGTCACATATTGTTCGTCAAATATTTATAAGAACTGATTTTTGTAAAATTTATGAGATTTTATGGGATTTTACAGGTGTTAAAAAGACTAAGTTCCAGACTAAGCTCCAAACCCTTTATCCTTAGCCTGGGCCTGCTGGCGGTCGACCGGTCGGTCGACCGATGTGCACAAGAATATGCACAAGGCTGACCTATAAGACCGGTCGACCGGGCGGTCGACTGACTGTAACTATCCAACTCTCGAGTAGCGTTGGTTGACCGGACAGTCGACCGACAAAGCTGTAATACCCCGTTCCCAGAATACGTACTTAGTTGCGTATTCAGATTTTCCGATCGTATTTTTCGATTTGTTTCTGTATTTGTTTTGCTTTATGAATTCCTTATATGATTGTTTTGTCTTGGATTTGGATTCGTGGACTCGGAGTCAGTCCAGTCCGAACCAGGAGGAACTCGATTATAGTATATTATTCGATTTGGTCTTTCCGGTGATTAGATTTGACCGATTTTAATTTTAATATCATTTTCCATTATTATATATTTTCTATGATTTCTAGATTTTTTCTGGAATTAAAATGAATTTCTTCAAAAACCGGTGTCGGCCAGTTCCGCTGACCGCTTCCGGATTTTTAATTCACAAACCACTTGGAATTTCTCGAAGAGTCTTTAGACAATTCTTCTTAGAGTAATATTTCCTACCTAAATCCTTTTCTAAGATTTTACGAATTTCTGGATATTCCACCGGAGTCGTTAGAAACCGATTCAGGATTTTTAATTCACACACAGCTAGGAATTTCTAGATGGTCCTTTAGACTTTAATTCTTAGAATCACATTTCTTACTTAAATACTTTTTCTGAGGATTTTATGATTTTATGAAAATTCCATCGGAGTCGGTAAGTAACTGATTCCAGGATTTTTAGTTTACAATCGGGATTGAATTTCTGAATTCCGCTTTCACTTTATGTTTAAAATCATGTTTCTTCTTTAATGCTTTTCTGAGATTTTTCGGAATTTATCAAATCCGGCCGGCCCGGTGTAGACCGGTATCGGCGGTTGACTTCCGGATTTTTAATTTGAAATGGGATTTTATTTCTAAAAACCGATTTCATATTATTCCTCAGGATGATGTTTTCTACCTCCGGGTATTTTTGGGGATTTTTCGGAGACAGTCGATTTTCCACCTTATTATTATATTAATATTTTTAAATCTTTCTTTTTTCTTTCTTTCTTTCTTTTCTTTTCCCTCAACCGACTCCAGCACCTTCTCCCCTCCACGTGGGGGAGACACTCCCCTCTCCCTCATTAAATCCCTCTCCCATCACACTCTCTCTCTTTCTTTTTCCTTCTTTTTCTTTCTTTCTTTTCTATTCTTCTCCTTCTTCTTTCTTTTTCTTCTTCTTCTTCTTTCTCTCCTGCGTGGGCGACGCCCACTCCACCGACCCAACCTCCGGCCACCACGGCACCTCCGGCGATCAACGCCGGCGTGGGATCACCCCCATCTGGAGGGTAACCTCTCTCTTCTTCTTTTCCTTTCTTTTCTTTCTTTTCTTTTCTTCCTCCTCTTGGATCCGGCCACGTCCACCCACCTCGCCTCCCTCCTCCGGCGCTGCCCCGCAGGGCAGACCGCCGCGGCGCAAGGCCGGCGGCCTTGGGCGCGACCAGGGGGCCTGAGGCCCCCTGTGCGCGGTTGTGGAGGGGGCAGCAGCCCCCTCCTTCTCGTTGGGGTGGCCGGCCGCCCCCCAGTCCGGGCGCCGCCGGCGCCCTGCCGGCGGCCGTGGGCGGCCGAGGGGCCCGCCTGGGCCCCTGTGCGGGGCTGAGGAGGGGGGCGACAGCCCCCTCTCTCTCCTCTCTGCTCTGCTGGAGGGGGGCAACAGCCCCCTCCCTTCTCTGTTGAGGGTGCAGCGGCCCCTTTCCTCCGCCGGCGGCCGCGACGCCGGCGACGCCGCCGCCTGGCCGGCGGCCAGTCGGGCACCCCAGTGGGGGGGGTGCTGCGCGGGAAACAGAGGGGGGCAACAGCCCCCTGTCCAGCACTCTCTCTCTCTCT